>BLKR01001391.1:0-267024 GCA_011170035.1 Teleogryllus occipitalis
ACCGCCCTCCCCCACCCCATCCTCTTTGGCATGCTACTATTAAAATTACCCACCAAATACTTTCTGCGAGCGTAAATTTGGGGCGTGAATGGAAATTATTTGAACGGGTTTTGGATTATATTATAGCCCCATAGCATTTTGAAATATTCAGTGGCTGTGAATGTAATTGAATAAGACGACCAGATCAGTAACGTGACGAATGCATTTGCCGTTCTCTGCAGGTGGAGCGGAGAACGCGGCGAGCGAAAGTGCGACTGGCAGCGGTGGCAGGGAAGCCAAGCAGAGCATCGCAAACGCGCATCCCAGCACCAGCGCCAGTGGCAGCACGACGCAAGCACCCAACGCAGGCACGAGCACGGACACTGCCTGTTGCGGAGGATCCTTCAAGGTTTCATGCATCTCCTTTTCAAAACAGAACGGATTCACGGAAGCAGACATTTTAACACGTTTAACGGTTTCAGTTTCGGTCAATATAACGTCACCTTCATATTCTTAGTACTTTTTAAGATATTTATATAAAGTTCATCTTAAACGAGTTTTCAAGGCTGTTTTTTTCTCTTGGTTTACCTTCAGCGAGGGACTGACACCAAGTCGTTCGATTCCATTGCATTTGGGACACTACTAAATTTCTTGTGATTTTGTTTATCACCTTGTTTTGTTGTTGATGACGCTTCGAGTAATTTGGCGAAGTCATTTCATAGTTATACCACGGTGTAAGATATAAGGTGTGTCAACTAGCCGCCTTTTGGGCAGATTTTCTGAAGCCAGTTTGAGGCTAGTTCCTAACTCGTCCGTACGGTACGATCGGTTTGGGCATAACAAGTCATGGCCAGGTGATGGCCGGCATGGTGTCGCTCACGTTTCCAGCGTAGTATTTTTGTCAATCGGAGAAACGCTAACGTAAATGTATTAAGCCTATTTAGACGTATTACAATGTGCGTCGGAGGTGTTATTTTTTTTTAATTTACCACCGATTGAAGATTTGCATTTTAAATCAGGAGGTGAGGTTATTCTACAATTATTCAAATTATCGTTTCCATGTTGTCGCGGCAGGAAGTAATGAGCCAAAATTTATTGCTTATTTATCCTTGAAAATAGATTTTATAACATGGGAGTTTTTTTGTTTTTTTTCTCCCTTTCAAAATTCAAAATTTAAGTAGTATATGACTTAGTCTAGGGATCACAGAATTTTGAAAATGTGCACACAATTCACTTTTCCCCATAGCACGTCATACGCAGTTTTTAACTGTTTTTTGACGTAAAATAAATAAAGAGAAAAACAAAAATAATATTATAATAATAAACAGGGATTACTTTTACGAAAAACACTTCAACTGTGATTTACTATTAATCAAGTGACGGTCACGTTGCTTTGCAACCCATAATGTCAGCAATCAATCAATAGGATTGTACTTAATTGCAGTGTACTGGATCATTTGTGAAGACAATTTCAATATAATTAATAATTTTATAATAAGAAATAGTCATTTGCAATAATAATTTTGCACATTCTGTTGAGATTGTTTAATAATAATAAATTTTATCCTATTACTGATGATTACTTACAAATCATATTTTCACACAATACCGATTTTGTCATACGTCATACCCAAACAGATCGCAGCGCTTATATGCGAGAACTGCGAGAACTAGCCTCACACTAGCTTCAACTTGGGACTGGGAGTGAACACACCTATATATCTTACACCATTAGTTATACTAATGTATCAATGGTTCATTTGTAAATAATGTACAAATACAAGTGATGTAAATAATGACAGTTCGGATCTAACTGCAAAAGCTATAAGTCAGAAACAAAATTAAAAAAGAGATGCTAAAAACTAGTTTGCGTAAAGGAAGACTACTGAGAGAGTAATTGGGTGTTGAAATGATACATCAAATAAGCTTCAAAGAATATGATATTTTCTGAATAAAAATATTTTATAAACTTGATATTCATGCGAAACGCATTACTACACGGATGTTTTTTCTAAATAATACGTGAATTAATAACATTTTATTTGAAGTAGTTATTTTGACTTCTTCCGTCTTTGAAGGTTCATTTTCAGCTCTGTAGTGTTAACAGATATTGAGGAAACAACGAAAATAAACCAGCACAGATTATAAAAAATACAAAACTAAATATTAATCTTATAATAAACAGTATTGCATTGCATATAGAGGTAAAAATTCACTCATGAGAAGAACGGAAACATAAAATTTTAAGATATTTTGATAAAAACTCGAAAGATATGAAAAAGTCTACAGATGTTCTAAACTAGTGTATTGAAGTAGAAGTATGCCATATAAATAAAGCTATAAAGGACTGAAATAACTCTCACTTTTGCATTATATATTTCCGCACATTTGCTGAGAGCAAATACATCTGTGAATCTCAAACCCACGAGAGAGAAACACTATTTCACGGAGGTAACTTGATAACGATTATAAATTAATTACGAAACTAGTATTAAATTTACGACACATGTGTGACTCGGGAATCTGACATGTGTAACACACATGCAACTCGGCAGTGGGATTGGTCTGTTAACCACTTACAGGACTGATTTTTTGAAAAAAAGCAATCCAGGACACCTAATCAATAAATATTGTTTACAGAAACAAAGTTCACGTTGATAATCTGTTCAGGCACGAGATACGTATTTGGCCAGATCATTTGCCATGAGAAATGCTGCAAGGCGTGACTCATTCTGGGCGGGTTCTTCAGCGTCATAAATGTTAGCAATAGCCGTCACACGCCGTTGCAGCGTCCGCTGGTAACCGCATCTTTTTCCTCAACCAGGAGGACGTTACGTGTGTTGGTGCGGCGGGGGCGGCGGCGGGGGCGGGGGCGTCCCCGGATGCCCCGCCCGCGCGTCGCTCCGCCCGCCTGAGCCTCCGCCTCCGCCTCCGCCTAGACCTGCGACGCTGCGGACCGGCCCCGCCCCCGACCCCGGCCCCGGCCTCCGCGCCAGGTATGTAGGCACACGTCTTCGCTGCAGGAGAAGAGGCTTCGCATCCTAATCAGCAAAAGTTTGCTGCAAGCATGCCCTTTTTGCACTACCAAGTACAACTGTGGAGTGTCTTCAAACAGAACCATAGACCCCCTTTGCTACAGGCGAAGTGGCCTGACATCCCAATAAGCAAAAGGTTGCTGAAGCATGTTCTTCTCACTATCAAATACAGTAATTGAAGCGGTGTAAGCGACAGTGGTCTAAGCCACATCTTAAGGAGAAAAATCAAGTTAAAGTTTCATAGTCTGGTAATAAAAAATTGTGAATAGAAAAAATATCGACTTCATTCTTAACTTTAAAGAGGAAAACTAGTCAAACCAACAATGTGTAAAGATGGTTCACCTCCTTAGATAATATATGGTGTCAATAACTCATTTTTATTTGTGTAGGGTTAGAACACAATTGCGCTCATCCCTTCAATTGTAGATTGTCTATTCAAATGGAGACATTTCCATTTGAAAAAAAAGGTTTCCCCCTTGATTGGAATTCGTTAATACTATCTAAAATCATGTTCAGCTCTGTTTTAAAGATCATATTTCCCGCATAAATGCACCTCGTAATTTGTAATTCTGTTTTAAGGGGCTATTTGTGTGCATTACTTTGTCTTTAAGTTTGATTTCATTTTGTTTGTGTTTAAGACAAAAGGGTATTTCCCTTGGCGTGATGGTTGGTAATAAATCATTCCTCTAATCAAAATATAATATAAATAATATAACAATATAAATAATTAAAAACCACGGAGCCATTTTTTAAAAATTTGTAAAATTTCCGAGGGCTTCATGTAAAGTACACCTCAAAATTAAAATATCTGTTTTAAATTCAAGGAACCGCGACATCAGCCACATCGATTGGGGAATATCAAATTTGATGAAAATCTGCTGAACGGTTTAGCCGCTAGCGTTGTTCACACTCGGACGGACAGACAGACGTTTTGCCTTCATTCGACTTTTCTACTTCAAGGACCCACAGAATATGGATTCTGATACACTACGTGATAGGGGATTTTTTTTCTAAATTGAGCAACTGGATGCATCCACTTTTTCGTTACCAGGGCCCTGTAATAAGAGAAATTTTGCCGAAAAATTCGCCGTTTTTTCGCGCAACATTACATAACTTTCTCACTGCTCCGTAGCGAGAAAATTAATTTTTTAAAACAAGTTTTAGAAGTGTACAATTTAGTGCATCATTATAGATTTGTACTTCAACAAAATCGTATAAAATCATTATCATTAAACTATCTGGGGTCAATGAGGTATCTACCACAATAGTATTAAATGTAATTTTAATATGATTACATATAGCCAGACACGTGTTTCGGGAACACTCTTCCCATTCTCAGTGGTTCTACAATTTTAAGTACATAAACAAATTACACATGTATTAACGTCAACAAAATCATATATAAACTAGTGAACAATTAAATAATTCTTTAAAATTAGTACTTACCCAAGTAATTATCATTATCATTATTCTCATTGTTTGTTTTTTCCAACTAGACATCCCGTAGAACTGGGCCGCATCTGCGCGTGCGCAGGTCCCGGGAGCGGAGCTTCGGCTGGCCGCTCGCGGCCGCGCCGCCCCTCCGCTCCGCCCCGCCGTGCTCAGCGCCACCTCGCGCCTCGTCGCTGACCTCCGCCGAGGCCACCCAGCGGCCGCGCGCGCCGCGAACACTCGGTCTCCCATTCGAGGCCACGCTATCCCTGACGCGACGTCCCCACGGAGCGGGACAGCTCTGAATCGGCGGCGGTGTGCTTGCGCAACGGAACCATGTAGTGGAAAATGTCGCATGTATCATTTCAAGCATTCTACATTGTATTGATGTACACTATATTGTAGCACCTCGTACGTGAAGGAAGTAGTTGTTTATTTCGTGTACTTATATTCTTATTGACCACTTGCGGTTGGATTAGTCAGTGGTTAGGAGAAATATTTCCTCCGGTCTCGTCACTTAAAAATGGCGATGAAGAACTTGATGTGGCTGTGATCATTATCTCGCCCCGCGGTTTGGTGTGACTAATTTCCGGGACGTAGTGTCATTTTGCGAGGTCAAATGCATCGTTATTTCAATCTTTCTCAAAATATGTTACTTTCTCATGTATGAGAGTAACATCATAGAAAATAGTTCTGTATGTTTTAGGTTAGATTAATTATAAGATGTTTTCCCTTTTTGCGAAGATTATTTTCTTCGTCGAAGGAGTGAAGATGAAACTCCTATCGTCTTTCAAACTATATTTTACAAATCATCAGCTTAGATAATTAACTACTATGCCCTTCGCATTTTTGAAATTAATTCAACAAATATTATACCCAATAAAAATATATATAAAAGAAGTGTGTTATTATAATATCACTGAAAATCGCACCCTCCTTCTCTATTATCCTTGTTAACAACGAAGTTGTCAAATCAAAAAGAGTATATTGATACTGACACATTAAATATAAATAATATCTAGCTTAATGGGCCACAATTTACGGTTCCCAAGAAATCATCACTAAGTTTTTCCAACTTCTGGAAGTATGGATATTAAATATGTACTATTCTATGGGTTCAAAGCTCAACAGTTCCTGCGTTCGAGCGGTGGAAAGAAAATGCCTTCCATTGCGTTTTCTAGACACTGAACTGTGAACTCAATTTTTTAGTACCCCATTTAGGGCACTTATATCCCTTGTGCTGCAAGTCAATCACAGAATTTCCTTAAATTCCTCACAAAGGATTTATGACCCAAAATGAAATTCTTACTACACTTGTGAAAGGCAAAGCAATCGAAATAGTGGAATTTTTGCAAGCGCTTACCATGAATAGAATATAGCTTTATAAACTTTATAGCGATAAATTTTGATTAAAGATAAATTAAATACAAATTGATCCAACGATTTCTTCATATATGCTCGTATGTTTAATCGATCTGATCAAATGAGAACCTTATCATTTTTTTCATATTTTCAATTTATTGGCTGCGACCCTCAGGCTCCATAAGGTTGTGTACCTTTAGATAACGGTCTCTTCAGGATATACACGTTAATAGCAATATGATAGACGAGTGGAAACGAATTTTAAAGTATAGTAATGTCAGAAACAAACTCAATACTCTACAATGAATATACAAGAGACTATGAGAAAATATGGAAATATTCCCGAATATAAATATAATCCAGAAGAAAAAATAAGGTAGGATTACTGTCATCGTGAGATTTTGACATGCGACAGTGAATTGCGGTCAATTTCGCATCATACACATATGTTTATTAACGTGTTTATTAGAGATTTGCACATTGACGCCGATAATCCTATTTCTCAACATAATATTTATCAGACCATTAACGTCAAAATATTTGGGAGTTAATCGATTCCTTTGTCATAATGTGAAGAAACGTGCATGCGAGAGATCATGCCCAGGAATTTTTACCCGAGATTCTTATGAATGGGCTAAGCTGGCTCCTGCGTCCAGCGCTTTTATCATTAAGCCGGGGATAAAAGTGTTCAAGGAAACTTAATTTAAACAGGATTATTAAAAACCAACCGGTATCGAACTACATTTCTTACATTCACCAATATCCTACTACACAATTCGCCCTAGAGTAACGTTTCATACCCATCACGTTGCGTTTATTTACGCAAAACTTTGTAGTCTTCATCCCTAGAAAATAGTCCTAATTAGACGAAATAAGCTAATTCTTACATATGCCGTTATATACGCTTCTCTAGCCAAAAACCCTTGAAAGCTGGAAGGATGCAGTGAGAATGCTGTTACCGTTACCTATTTCTGTTTTCAAAGCAAATAAATGATATTATGCATCAGCTAATTTGAGTGAAAAACATCATATTTATGTTCAGAACAATTTTTACCTAAACTAAATATTTAAGACAGTCGTGTCTGCCAAACAATGATTACCAACAAAATTTCTTCCGATCCATTTTCAATTGAACTCCTTGAATACACTTTGTCAAAGATATGCGCATATAAGTACTATTTTGACTGTTAGGTGTCGTATAAATCTATTATGCTATATATTAAACCCACAACAATATTCTTCATCGAAAGAATATCCCACTATTGAAGAAAAGCTCAACTATATGCATTAAGTGGATTTGTTTAAAAGAAAAGAACATTTTATATTCGAAAATTATGAACTAATTTTTAACGAGTATATAAAAGATTCTCACCTCTGAATATAATTTTTTATCATCTCCTTCCCCCTACCCACATGTTTCTTGTAATTTGATGAGCAGGACAACTACAAAAATTGAAGAAATTGCACCGGCTCTAACATTTCGCATTATTAAAAAATACATGTATGAATGAAATTCTACATAGAATTATGATGTTGCAAAGAAAAAACCTAATCACACTCTCGAGAGATAATTGTAAAATTTTAAGTCACTAAACACTTCACTTACTGAAAAGAAATTACCAAAAAGCCAACTGAGCACACTAAAATACTCTTTGTCATTTCTCACGTGAGGTTGACTGTCTATTGACAGCACGGAATCTGGTGATGCGAAGACAAACTAGTAGAAATTTAAAAGAAAATGAGATTTTTCGTCGCCCCTGAAGTAAAACAAAAATGTAATCGTTATGCACGACGTTTTCTGTAATTAAATTAGTCTTATTTTGAAATTCAGAAGTTATTATGTTCAATGTTCTATATTAGTAAAGAAAATAATTTCGAAGGCCCTATAGTACAAACTTAAAATTTTGTTCACTGCCTAGACTTCTATGATAAAGATAATCTTTTACCATAGAGTGGAGATAAATGATATAAATAATGTTAGACTTTGAAAGTATTATTTACATTTTCCATTGATCGGAAGTTTATAACTCAACACTGAGAAATCTCGCCGATGATCACTTCATTTACGTAAGAAGATAATGTACCGAAAAATAAAACTACTACGAAAAAATTGTTGAAGCATTTTCACACTCACAATTGCTTTCTTTTTGAGTTCGAAAACTGAAAATGTTTTGGAGAAATTTAATACTTTTGGAAATACACTTCTTGCTTTGAATATGTAGAAACAAGAAAGTCTAGTTATTTTTCAGAATCACTCAATGGAGAATTAACTTTATATATAAGTTTTAAAAAAAGAGTTAAAATTAAATGTTTGTGTGTTTGTGATATTACTTTACTGTGACCACCGACTGAGGTTGTTCTATGCAACAACTGAAGTCACAACATTGCTTCTGACCGAGAGGTCCTGGGGTTTGAGTCACGACGGGGGCAGGATTATCGACACTAGTTACATAGGTCGTATTCAGCCGCAGTCTGGAGGAGAATTCTGGCGGCCGGCTGCTCTGATCGGTAGTTTTCCGTGATTTTCTGTATGAAAGTTTTCCTTTCCAATCGACATCAAGCGAATGCCGGAGCAGTATGGTAACAAACGGGCCCCGGACTGTGTGCGATTTTGCCTTCCCCTTCCTAGTCTCATCTTCATCCCAGCCGATGGATAGGTCGGTGTCGGATCTCGCTATCCAGCTGGGGAAGATCTCTGTCACCTTCCACGATAAAAAATGTACTACACTTACAGGCTTAATGTCCTTAACCGTTGATAAGCCCAGAATCACTAATCATCACTGTGACAGAGAAGTGCAGTTCAACATCTTTTCGAATTTATATACCTGAATTAATGAAGCTATAAATTTAGATCTTAATGCAATTCATTCATCAATATTAGGGCAGAAAGAAATTACTTTTTTTTTCGAAGTATTAATAGTTTTGAAGGAATTTTCTTTCAGTTTTCCAAAACAAGCGAAATTTTTTAAATTTCGGCTGTAACAATTATTGAATTCTTGATTTCTAAAAAGCATAATTGTATATGAGAGCAATAGGGCAATGATTAGCCAATTTAATTTTATCAGTTACTGTAAAATCCAGTATAATAAAATCCTAATTGTGTATTGGTTTTGATTCCTAAATATCATTTCATATCTACACTTTATCATCTATTTATCATTTTAATTTATCCCGAATTCAAGATAAACATAATTTGGCACCGAGATGAATGTTCAAATGAACCGGCTATCACAGCGATCGCAAAAGGAGCGAGAACACCAACGAACTCTGGCGGATGTGAACGCAACTGCTGACGCTAAGCGCGAGCTCTTGCGGGAATCACATTAACTATTTCAAGATTTAGCGTTGCCACCTCTTCGGCTGCTCTGTAGACCTAATGTTCGCTACAAGCGTAGCCCGTTCCTGTCTTACAAGTCTCACAAGTGTGCGCACGATTTTCCTCCCCAAGTGCTTGCGCACACTGAGTCAGTTTTCATAGAGTGCAAATTTGCTGTACTTTATATAATCAGTAATGTTATACATAATCAGTTTTGAAAAAGGTTTTCATTTTAAATTCCATTCTCAGTTTTAGATGACGGAGATACTAAAATAAAATGCAATAATTATTTCGCTGTTACTCGTACACTCCTAATTCGTATTCAGCTAATGATTAACAGAAACTAACAAAATATGCAAACACCCCTGTCCAAGATTCCTTAGAACCCTTTTAACTATGAACACATTCACTTAATTTTGGGACCCAAGCACACGCGATGGGTGTTTTCTACCCCAATATCTAAGGCCTCATTAATTGAATATAATAGATTAATTAACAATGTAATTAAAATACGTTTAATTTACAATATATATTATTACAATAATCACCAAACGTTAGTAAAAGTCTGATCCGGGTAACGTTTCGAAAAGGGGTCGTCCATAAATTACGTAACGCTAAAGGAGAGGTTTGAGTAACACCACCTACAAGGAGAGGTTTGAGTAACACCAACAAGGCCTGTTGCGCACTACTGTTTTTCAAAACTGCGGCTAGAGAAGGCCGAGTTGAGGCATTCCTGTGCACTACGTGTGCGTACACACTTACGTGTGCGTTGAGTAGTACATGTACCTTTCGAGTTGTGGTTATGAAGAGGTGGTCTGTTGTTGAAATAGAATCATGGTGAATAAGGGCAGTGTCCCCAGGTGAGGGAATTATGGTAAAAAAGTGCGTTGTGTAAGTTGCGAAGTTCAATGTTTACTATCAGCTTTGTGAATTTCATTTGCGAACGTGGGGAATTCAGAAATTCAGTGTTCTATTGTGATAATGGACTAAAAATGAGTCTTCCTTTCAAACATGTCGAATGTCTCGTGGAGCTATACCATCCTTGTTGCCCAATTGTCCTCCTTACTTGAATCGCCCAAGCACATCCTACTGAGAAAGTCTGCAAGAAAAGAAACTGAGTTTAGAAAACGAGTATCAGCTTGCTGCTATTGAAAAAAGTGTAAAAGGAAACATAGCAAGATTAAATGAAATACCTTTCAGTACTTTTGATGAACTAAGAAGCAAACTGGAGTTGCTTGTATTGGACGATTATTGGTCGATTGTTAATAAGGAAGACAGAATTCTTTTTCAACATATTGATTGTAATTCTGTCCCTAAAATTATCAATTCAGTTGTGGTGGATAAGGAACTGAATCTCAGTGTTTATTATTGTAAAAAAGAGTTAAAAATTGGAGGCACTACAATATCAGATAGCATATATAATACAAATGAAATTAATGATGTTTTAGAAAAGGTTAGGTTAAAGTTATGTTTTAATACAAGTAGTAGTAACAGTCCTCATGATGATTTTGCTTTGATTTAGACATCTTACTTTAAATCGATACACAAATTCATAATTTGGAAAACCTGTTGCTTTAGCACTGGAATAAATAAAACTTCTTACTAAGAAAGAAGTGCATATTAGTACAGTTCATTTTAGACAAAAAGATGATTTAGGCACCTAAAATAGGTGACAAAATTATGAAATTAGCCACTATTAGGAACAACAAGTGACGTTCTAGGCAGTTAAAATAGGTTACAAAATGATTAAACTAAAAATTTAAAAAAACATTATACGAGTACATGACAAGTCATGTTTCTGGCATATAAAATTGATCACAAAAGGATTAAATAAGACACTTTATTTTTCAAGAAAGTCTTAGTATTTTTACACCTATAAAAGTAACTATTACTCGTTCACTATAGGTACTTTTGCAGACGGCAGGATTAGGAACTGTTGTTTTGGTAGGGAGGGTCCGAACACATCCGAGAATGCTCGAATAGCGCCGATGTCTAACAGCATCTAACCAATGCTAACGCCAGCGGAGACAGTCTGGGAAAAGGTCCAAGTTTTGTTTTTGTCGTTTCTGTGGCAGTCTGCGGAAAAATCAAATCCACTTGGGTATGTAAGAGTACGTTTAGCCAGTAAGTTCATTATAAATGTAGTGAACTATCTCCACAAGAAACAGAAAAATGGATTATTAATATCATTAGAAATAGCTATGGACAGAGCTGCGATACACTTTATCATCGACAAAATACGTTATACACACAAGGCACGGAAAATATTTTTTTTTGTATACCAGTATTATAAACAACCCTTTTCCATTAGCAAAATCGTTCGTAATATGGCATATTATGGCACTAATCATTACATCATCGCTATTTCTGCATGAAATATGAGTCACCACTGACATAATAGTCCCAGCCCCCATTTATCATCAGTTATGGTGTATAAAGAAGGCAGTGGTACCATGTAAATAGATTCTGTGTTCGTAGTAAAATCAAATATATTGTGAAAAAACTTGCACTTTTAAAATCTAATTTATTAACTTATTACTACTTTAAAATTACATGTTGCTGTTATTCGGTAATATTTAACAATAACAAATATCATCACATTAGTTTTTATGAATATGAATATTAATAGTACAGCAGGATAAATTTGTCAAAGACACTCCAGAAGATGTATTTAATTTCAAAGTTCTTATTTTTTCTTTACTTTCTGCACTAACCAATATCTTGTTGCAATGTAAATCTTATTATTCACTGATTCTTCAATGTAATATTCAGCTACATTTGAAGATCGCTACCCTCCGTAACATTTAAGTGCAGTAATATCACCACCATTATCGGCGAAAAACGTCGCGGATGTCCTCTTAAACGAATACAGTTACACATTGCCTTTAATTTTGAAAATGTTCACCATAAGGTAGACGCTTTACACGCTGTGGACTTCATGTTTAAAGAATCATACATCATAACTACCGTTTTTATTCTAGCATGTGAATTGTAGTAACTTAACCAACCTATTCCGACCGATAAAAATGAACAACAGCCTCGCACACGTTTGCATCTTTTGCATACATCCAGCATTCATTTTCTACTTTTGCAGCTTCTTCTAAAATTTCTTTTGGCAAAGAATCCATAATGTTTGACGTTACGTTCAACCTAATTGCCATTTGTAAACAAATTAGTTGCTTAGGTAGCACTCATGACGTCATAACATGAATCCGAGGGTAAAACTTAACATTCAAATTGACGTCGCTTCCTTAAATTTTTATGATACTATTAAACAAAAAAATAGCGTATGCTACTCGTTTATAATGTTACTTTTTTGCACACATAAGAAATTATTACCGAACTCGCTCTTAACGTCGTTCGTTCGGTAATATTATTTTTGCAAAAAAGGACAACATTATAAACTAATTGCATAATATACTATTTATTTCTGCTTTGCATATCTATAACAAAATAGTTATGTTCTTGCCCTTTCTACTCTGTCGTGCCTTGCAATCGCCATCTATATACTCGTAATATCTTATCGATCAATTTCTACTGTAGACGTGCGATTCTGATTCAGTCAGCAGTGACCTTAACAAACAGATCGCAGCGCTCCGTCTGTAAATGTAAAATGAACGAGAAATATAGCTCGACCAAGCGAAGAACGAGAAAGCGATTGCGGCGCGTCGTAGAACTAACAGTGTAAACACGGGTCTATAGATTGTATATATACAATCAGTTTCGCTAACAAAAGTTGCGAGGAGCGTGAAGCGAGTTGTTTATCGGTGTAGCTTTGGGAAATACGAGTTCTCGTCGAGGTGTGACACTTCGCGGGTAGGCAAGACGCCTTTCATATAATATTATTAATTTTTGTGATAGTGAAAAGAAGGATCTAAAATATCTCTAAGAAGCACAATCAAATATGCAGCAGCAAGCTTAAAGCTAAGTGAAAACACGATTCGCAAAATTCAAAAAGAATGATGCGAAGCTGAGAGATGGGTTTTTGATAACATCGCCAAAACAATCAAACGTGAAACCAAAAATAAAAATTGTTATGGATAATATTAACAAGTGCATTGTTAGACTAAGTTTTTAGAATCTTATGAAGTAAAAAAAAAAAAAGAAATTCCAACTTTAAGACAATTGTATAATTTTTCTAAGCAAGAATTACGATTTACTGGAAGTAAAGAAACGTTCAGTAGAAATTGTGACATTTTTAGGACATGTATTTAAATGTGCAAAAACGCAGGAAACTTATTTGTGAACGTGAAGACATTGTGACTCGACGAGCTATTTACCTTTGTATCTTAAGAAATAACGAGCATATAGCAACACCAGCAACAACAGCAACAACTGCAACAACAACGGCAACTACAACGGCAACTACAACGGCAACAACAACGGCAACAACAACGGCAACAACGGCAACAACGGCAACAACAACAACGTCAACAACAACGGCAACAACAGCAACAACAGCAACAACAACAACGGCAACAACAACAACAGCAACAACAGCAACAATAGCAACGGCAACAATAGCAACGGCAACAACGGCAACAACAACAGCAACAGCAACAACAACAACAGCAACAACAGCCAGGAAACTCTTACGGCTTCAGAGACTGATTCTGCTTCTACGGAATTAGCTGATGAAATGTAACTTCAGAGACCAAGCAAGATTTGCTCCCATTATTTAATTTTTGTCACGTTATGTTGTTGTTTTTTTCACTTCTTAGTGCAAGGGTACAGTAAAAATATTTCTTTTTATATCGACATTTTAATATTTATTCTTTAAACATAAACATTTTGTATTAATTTTCATTCATCTTTTTTTAGAGTTTATGCGAATTGTGAGGTAGGCAATAAAGTACAAAAACATTAACTTCACTGTCATAAGTAAAATATTCTTCATTACGATCGAAGTTGCTTCTGACAACAAATAATTTGATTCGGTATATAGTCTGAGAAACTACTTTAGTTAAAGTCAATGATTTATATGAATGTTACATTACAAATTTTCTGATTATCCAAGGAACTTGATCAAACCTTTGAGTCACTCTGCAGAGAAAATAAAAATTTTATTTTTTCCAAAATGAGGTGCAGACATGCCCAAATACAGTTAAAATATTTATTGGGAAGATACCAGATTTGTGACGGAATAATTCGCCCTTTCTTCCCCCAACAGTTTGGCACGGTCTCATTTTTATTTTGAGTTGAGTATCCTTTTATCTTCGTCTCTGTCGCTTCGGCTGTAAAAACAGACAGTGACGCCCTCCTGTAAATATCATTCTCAACTTGGTCTAGTAATACAAACATATTATTTTATTCACGTTAATTTCTTTTCATTTCATTCATTTTCACAGTTTTCGTTCTCAATTTTTCAACAACGCAGGTGCACAGGGAATGGGTGCAATTGTCTAAGAAGTACATGCTGATAGGAGACGAGAGTGAAACGCCATCATTATATTGGCTTGCAAGAGATACGTTCGGTGTGTTGGTTGATAATGTCGGTACGTAGTCGATTGCGAATTCGATCAGGGAATATTCACGTTTCGGGAAAGTATTTGCATTTCGGAATAAACAAATTTAAAAATGAGTAATTAAAATATGATAATTCGTCAAAATTATTTGTTTTAGGTAGGTATAGGGAAAAACTTAAAATAGGCATCAGCCGCCGATTTAGGACATTTTAGGCCCTATTATGCCTAAATAAAGTGATGTTTCAAGTGGATATATTTTGTTCATTATTCGTAAACATCTGCAATTATTTTCCACAATATTCGAAACGAACGAAATAGGCATTTGCCCTAAAAGCCGAGATGTCGTTATGCAACATAGATTGTTTTTAACATTTTTCAACATTTGCAGAAATAATTCCTTTTTGGTGTCTTGTATTAAAACATTAAAATATTTACTAATTAGTTTGTTTTTAAAATATAAATAAATGAAAGTTATGATAAGTAAATTATTACAATAAATGGAAAACCTTTTTTCATCAATTTTTTTATTGAATCTGTAAAGTACGAAGAAAATCAAAACCGATGTGTAGTGTATTCTAGAATCTACTTAAATTGGCGTAGTAGACTCTCACTCATACATCAGCCATGTATGGCTTGTGATCAAAAATTTTCTCATCTATTCACTCACAACTTGTCTCAATCTTATTGTTAGATGTAGTCAGGATGGTCAACTATTTTCTCATTTAATTATAACCAATTTTAAAATACATCGAAAGCCAAATAAATACAAATTGTTTTTATTATCCTATAATTTATTTTCACTTGTTACATTTACAAGAAGGGGGTGTCGCAAGAGTTATTTAATTATTTAGGGGGGAAAGGGGGGGTCAAAATACTCCAAATTACGTTACGCAATTTACGTACGGACCCAAAGAGAAAATAATAATCGTCTTGTTTTTTTACCCATTCAAATCCAGCTTTATGTTTATATCTTTACGGCTTTATAAATGGTTTTAAGTTCTTATACGAAAAAAGAAAAATGATGAATGAAGTCATTTTATACATACCTGTTAATTTGTTCTAAGTTTTTTTTAGACAAAAAGCGTATAAATAAAAATGATATTATATATGAGAATTTTCATCGCTAAAGACAAATATCAAAAAAAGCATTTCGAAAGTCAGCTCTTATCTGATTTTATCGCAAAAGACAAATATTAAAAATGCACTTTCGAAATGTGGCATAATAATTGTGTAACATATTGTATGTATTATCACGTTTTTAACGTGTTGTAATGTTCGAGTAACTTTTACATGCAGTGCTAAGTATCAGTTTGACATGGAAATTGGGTAGGTAATCAATTTGACCAAGCAATTATTCACGAGTGCAACTTTCACAGATAACGAGTGTGTGCATTTTGGAAATCAGCACGAAAGGTTTCCAGTAGCGTCTGTCCGTTTTTCCGTCATTCTTTGGAGGGTACAGGGGCTAAAAACTATTTGATTTTGGAGAAAGAGCTTCTTATTGCATCACCATTGTCATGCTTCGCTGCTGCTCTCAAATGCAGGGGCGCGATACACAATGAAAATGAAAGATGCAATGTGCTTCCTTGACGAGATTCAAAACCAACACTCTTAAATTGAGCAGGCCGAAGTAGCGCACGAGTGTGCAAAACCTTTCGGACGCTTTTTTAAAATATATTTTTCCACCATTATTATGACACCTTAAAGTATATAAAAGTGCAGGATATCACCAAGTTTTGTGGACGCCATTAAAGGAGGCGGATAATAACATGTTGACACCATTACCTCTCTAATCTCTGGTCTGATCATTTTGATTTTGGTTTTAAATGAAAGGTCATAAAGAATTCTTTAGGAAATGTTCTACTCATTTTGACTTTCTCACTACTGTTTACTTAATATAGAGAAACTATTGTAATGCTGCGAGGGAAAACGGCGAATTTTCGACAGAAAAACTCTTATTGGCGGACCTGGTAACGTAAAAGTCGATAAACCTTGTTTGATATCTCGCACCTACCATTTTTGTTTAAAGTGGAATTTTTAAATGCGATGTGAAAAGTTATTCTGAAATCATTCCAAGCTAATTTTGGAAAAGTGCACCTCGAGACCATCATACATTTTTATGAACTTTTTTTATGCCATGTTCCACATGTTTTAAAGAAAGATCTGTGAAGTTGAAGCTATATTGGTGAAATAGCTTTTGCGATAGAGCGGTTAGTTTGATCCCGTTCACCGTCTTTGTACTGTACGACTATTAGATTTTCGCAACTTTCGAAACTATATTTCCTTCTCCGTTATTGCTCAAGAAATGAAACTGCGCTTACTTGTAAAGTATCTCCAAATTTTGAAGATTTCAAAGATTCAACTAGAGCCAGATAGACAGGGGTTTCTTCAATTTGGAAAAGATCGTACGTGTGGTTTAAGCGCTAGGTTTGTTCACATACGACAGACGGACGGTCGAACGGGCGGACGTTTTGCTTTCAATTGGATTTTCGGCATCAAGGACCTATAAAACAGGGATTCTCGCTACTCCACGTGTTAGGTTTTTTTTCTTAATTTAGCAACTGGATTTATCCATTTTCTTCTTTTCAGGACCCAGCAATGAATTTTTTTCTGTTGAAAATTCGCCGTTTTTTCGGGCACCATTACATAACTTTCTCTATTCTACGTATATTACTCCGTATATACGTACGTATACGAGAAAGTAAAAGTTGGTTACGTACTATCAATATTTGCAAGATCTATAATACAGGTTTGTTTGCAAGGTCATCAGTTTTGTCGGTAATGTATACGTCTATAATATCAGATTTTCTTAAAAATTGTCAAACAATTCATTTTTCAACGCCCGTGTGACCAGCACTCGCTGAGATTTACTAAGGCTAATTATATTTTCAATATTTTTCAAAATTGAATATCGGTTTCTCTTATACTTGCTCTCAAAATTAGTTGTATTTTCCTTCTTGGTCTCTCTGCACGGTACAATCTGTCAATGCATGCGAGAAGTACAGTCATTAGTTTTGTATAATAGTTCTATCCGTAAGGTAGAGCGAGAACTTTGTGGTTTTACTGACGCACTCTATTAGTTTTTTATGACTGGAATTTTCAGGTGAAATGTAATAATGTGAGCAATTAAGCACAGAAGCAGGAACCTACGAAAAATATTAAAGACCTAACTTAAGATAAATCGTGAGTGTATTCACAGAACTCGCGCGAGGCAAGTCCAACGAATTGACCGCGGCGACCCAATACGAGGCGCTCAGCGCGAGATCTACTGGCCAACACACTCACTATATTGAAGCACAGCGTGGCCACCTCCTCAGCTTATTTGAAGGCCGGATTAACCCGTACAAGCGTAGCCCGTTTCTCTCACAAGTCAATTCCAGTCGCGTGTGGCGTGCGTGCAGTGGGAGCAGTTCCAAATTGAGATTTAAAAATAGTTAAGTTTCTCAATAATGTTCTGAAACTGAATTTAAAGTAAGACTATGCGAGCAACACTTCAATTGTCGCGGAGATTTTCTATTTTTGAGTTGCTGTTGTGCATTTTAATTTCACAGTGTTTGCAAATGTTGAAACAGTTTGTCTGAAGACAGCCGGAGATGGAGGGAGTATTATTATGAATGACCCCTTGATTCTTTTAACTCGATCTGATTCAAAAAATCTTGACCTAAGAGCAGCTTCAATAGTCGCATACCAACACACATCAACTACTATTGTCATTAGTTCTGCAAGTGTACTGCGCTATATCCCGGGAGATGGCGAATCCTGTCACGTTGCAACGTGTCTGTTGCAATGAGTTTTGATCGTCTCTTTGCAGGTCTAGACGACCGCTTCTGCGGTACATCTCCACCAGCGGGGCACCATCCTACTGCTCTGCCGACAAGTGTGTGTGTGTGTGTGTGTGTGTGTGTGTGTGTGTGTGTGTGTGTGTGTGTGTGTGTGTGTGTGTGTGTGTGTGTGTGTGTATGTGTGTGTGTAAGTGGAGCAGTGGAAAGCTATGGAATTGTGTAAAGTGGGTGCTTTTTTATTTCTGGGTTAATTTTTATTTCTGATCAAATACATTCATTTATTTTGTTAATAATAAACAATTTACATATTTCTGGAGTGTTTATATGCTTCTACAACGCAAATTTTTACCTAGGAAGCATATTTTCAAATCAACGTTTGAGTGCTTATTGCGGCTCAGTCATTCGGAATATCCTTGTAGTTTGTAAGACAAAATATGCTTAAAATTAAGAGCTAATTTTCGAAGCTTCGACGGTTCCTCGCCGGACATTCTGTATGTACTACGTACATGGTGGGACACAAATATTTGAATACAGTAGGTGGCCAAATTATTAGGGACAGGCCTCAAATTTTTATCTTTTATAGTTTAACTGCATTTTTCAAACAAATTATTGGTTTTTGGTTTCGAGGTTCTTTTTATTCATAAGAGTGTATTATTAAAATCATAAAAACAATAGGATATTTAGGTAAAACTATTTTTAGGTAAAATTAATACTAGAATTTAGTGACGCCACTCTTTGAAGCAATTAGTTTCAATGCGTCGCGACACGCCCTCAAAACAGAATTTTGCATTTTGTTGCAGTTCAATGTAGTGATGTCATTCTATAAGGAGAATTTAAATTAACTGAGTCTTGGTGGTGATCATTTGCTTGGCGATCGGTCGTTTGTTGAGTTTCGCCATTTCTCTATAGGATTCATGTCTGGTGAGTTCCCCGATCAGGGCAAGACGACGTTATTCTGCCACGAATGCAGTAATACGAGCGTACTCCTGGCTTTTTGGCACAGTGCTGAATCGTGCATAAAAATGTATTCTTAATAACCAGACTTAATTACCATTCTTCGAGCTGTGCCAATAGAGTTTCTAGTTCTCTCTTGTACTACTGATCTTGTCTCATGGTCCCTTCTACGATGAACAGGCGCCCTATACACTCTTTGCTGAGATCATAGATCACACCATGACATTAAGTTGGTATTTAACCCTTTTCACTAGGTAGTCTGGATAGAACTGTTCCCCAGCGCGTCGTCAGACAAATTAACTTTAGTCGACCAAACTCTGAAACGTTGATTTGTCAGAGAAGCATACCTGTAAAATATTACAAAAAATCATTATTAATGAAATGCACAAGTGCTTTAAATGTATAAAAGTTTGTATTACTCGATTCCAGTCTGCAACACTGATTTCAGTGCTGCCTGGTCCATTACAATCGCTTCTTCTTCATAAACTGGTTGAGGCGTGGCTGCTTTCTATCGTCGCCCAGTGTACATTTTTTTTATATTTTCACAAAGTTTTTCTTTCCTAAAAGTACAACCGCATTTTACTTCAAGAATATTAAAGAAGAATAAAACCTCGTCCAAAATACAAATTTTCATTGAAAATTTTGAAGCCGTTTTTAAGAAAATGGCGATTAAGCATTTCTGTAAATGCGAAATTTGAAGGTTTTTTTCCACAGGAATCTATTGGGTTTTCGGAAAACCCCATTTGAAGTTATTTGATGCACCTCCACGCGCAAATACAATAATGTATTAAAATGTATTGAAATGTGCATATTAACGGCGTGAGAGATATTTAAAAAAAAATACATTTGTGTATTTTTTAAAAAACAAAAGAATTCATTGAAATGAGCTTTACGTCATATTAAACAGTGCCATTACTACTGTCCTTGCAAAAGTTTGAAGAAAAAATTTGGAGCCATTTTTCAGAAAATGGCGCTTGAGCCTTTCTGAAAATGCGGGATTTTGAGTTCATTTTTACAGAAAACTGTTGTGTTTTTGAGAAACTTCATTTGACATTATTTAAATCACATGTACTCATAAATATAATACTGTGTTGGAATCGCCTCTAAAGTAAGTATTACCGACGTGAGAGACAAGTAAAAAAATTACATTTTTGTAATTTTTGAAAAAAAAAGTATAGAGAAATATGGCGTTTATTTTACCGAATAGGATTTGCTTGGCATTAGCCGAACAAAAAATTCAAAGAAAAAATTTGGAGTCGTTTTTGAGAAAATCTTGTAATTTTTTAAAATTGCAAATATTTCACGCACTATTGCACGAAAACTACTAAAATTTTCCAAAAAGTGTTCATGACCTTAATGAAAGAACTATTTATGGACAACAAATTTCACTTGAAGGAAAAATCTGTGTCTTCAAATTTTATAATTTATAAGAAGATCTCCCAAAAATTCAAACTTTGGCAATTTTCGAAAATTCAGAGTTAACCGTGAAAATGGGACCCACGCCACCTTCATAAGTGTATTTTTCTCTATTCTTACAAGAAATTTAAAGAAAATATTTGGAACCGTTTTTGAGAAAATTTTGAAAATATCCGGTGGGGGGGTCCATGTAAAGAACCCCCAAATTTTAAACATTTTTTTAAAAATTGAAAGCTTCAACTAGAGCCAGATGGACAGGGGTTTCTTCAATTTGGAAAAGGTCGTACGTGTGGTTTAGGCAATAGTAGTGTTCACAGACAGACGGTCATACATACAGACGGACGGACGGACGGACGTTTAAAAAAAACAAAAAACTTTGTCGGTATCAGGACAGACGGACGGACGTTTTAGAAAAATCACTTTTTCGGGATCAGGGGACCCCAAAACGAGAATTTCCGTTGAAATTCCGAAATCGATTTTTCGCAGCATTACATAACTTTCTCTATACTATGTATATTACTCCGTATATACGCATGTATACGAGAAAGTAAAAGCAAATTAACACTATTCGAGTTCGTCGTCAAGACTTAATAATTTTCAGTCTTATATTTATCTGCAGATGCTATTACTATCAGATCAATGTTTTCGTCACAATCTTTATATCCCTTAAGCGATTTTAGAGCGAAATCCTACATGGTCCATTCTAGGCTGGTTCAAACCGGCGCCATACCACCTAATACATAGCATGGTGGAAGTATTTTCTGTCGAGATGGCGTTGCTATCGTCGCCAGGTAAAATGATAATTATGGCGCAGTGTTTGTGCGATTCGTGGTTAGGTTAGTGGCATAGACGAATACAGATCTGTGGGTGCTCTGTGGCAGTTTACGAATTGTATGGTGTGTGCTAGCTAAATGTTAGAGCACTGATCATATACAAATATCTCAGCACAGAAACATGTTACGACAATTGCAGTGTTCTACCTCTGTGCGTTGCTTTCTGTCTGCCGACATAATGAATGTTGTGGCAAATCCTGTCTACAAACAAACTGTACGATGGAGAAGAAAACCGCCGGGCACACCTCTTGCGAAAAGTAAATTATTCCGTATACCTCCGCGACCTCAGGCACCTGAAGAAGAACAGGTTGAATTATTTAGACTTACGACGAATTATAACACGTTAATGAAATCCGTAAGGTATTGTTTTTACTTTCACTGCATAACATCTTCATATGAATTAATGTATTATTATTATTATTATTATTTTATTCGTTTTTCTTTTGCACTTAGAGAATTTCTGCGTGAAGAACTTCAGTCAGCCGCAGGGAAAGAACAACTTGCAGATGCTGTTAGTATGGATGATGATTTGATAAGATGTAAGGAAATCAATGATAAATGGAATGCTGAAGTCGCCCAAATGCGTGAAAAAAGATTGCTTCGAGAAAAAGAGGAGAAATTGAATTTGATTTCTGCAAGACTAGAAGAAAGGAAAATAAGAGAGAGAAATCATATTGCAGAAATCGATGAGTTAGTGAGGAAGGAGAAGGTAAACTCGTTATCCATTAATTATGTTATGGTCAATTTTAATGCCATATTAATGTTTTTTTCTCTTTGCTTAGGAAAAAGAGAAGTATTACATCACCTCTGAAAATATTGACGAAGCTATTGAAAATGCATTAAGAGGGGAAGTAGATTTCAATTTTGCTATTGATGTAAAGGGAAATATTTATAGAGGAGAGGAAGTTGCAGAAAAAGAAAGTTTAGAAAAAAAAGCTGTTGAGACAGCATAACATTACTAAAACAGAACATTTAATAAAAACAGTACCAATAAATTAGTGAATATTTGTTGTTTCATCAATAAATACATTTATGAAATTTTATAACTTTATTATTAAACAACTACATATAAAAAAATCACAAATCAATCTATTTTACTCAAATTCTTCCCAATAATATTCGATAGTCTTGCCAATGTTCCTTCATCTAATGAAAGATTATTTATTAATTTTTGAGCCATCTGCTCTGCATCTGAGAATCCCGCATCAGCACTATATTGC
This sequence comes from Teleogryllus occipitalis, assembly GCA_011170035.1. NCBI lineage: Eukaryota > Metazoa > Arthropoda > Insecta > Orthoptera > Gryllidae > Teleogryllus > Teleogryllus occipitalis. The sequence goes on from BLKR01001391.1 coordinate 22,794, forward strand.
ACACATCCCTGGAAAGCAAAAGAACATTCTATAAATTTCAATTTGTTTCCTTTAATGCAAGAAAAACATAAATGTCTTCGGCTCTAATTTAAATTAAAATTACAGTGAAACTTGTCATAATTGGTCACAAATTATTCCAGTGAAATTGACTTTTAATTGCCACACATACAACTTTCACAACTTTTCCCTCTGAAATCTGGCTTTCCTCAATTTTTTATTCCATCAGAGTTGACTGTTTACACACTGCTTATTGTCATTTAAGAGCAACTTCAGTTTTGTGCTCACTGAATTGAATTTGCAGGTTACCTAGACTAAAAACTGCAATTCCTATCCTGAAAAAGTTTCAAAGCACACCTAAAAGTAATCTATAGTTGTCTGAAACAGAAATTTATCATCGACTGAAATGATTCTTGATAGGTTCCAAGTCATGGGTGCGTCAACACAGGAAAACACTTTATCAACAATGTCTTAGCTCTTCTGCTGCCTCTTGTGATGCCGATCCTTAATACAATAAGAAGTCATTGTAAAATACAATTTTATCTACAATATGCATCTGACTGGAGATCCTGGGGCCACTTAAAAGATGAAAAATGTAGATCAAACAATCCTTGTGAAAATTAAAGAACATAGTTGTTTCATTGTGTCTTTAACCCTTGCAATAATTTGCACATCAAGAAGGAAATGGATCAGATTTTTCTTTCTTGCATGTTTACCTACCTATAGTTAGATATTAGACCTCTTCCCAGGTAGGCAATTTGTGAGGAAAAATGTATGAAGTTAGATTCCGCAAGACTTACTTTCAGATTGGATCATTCAATTAACAAAATGGCAAAGTTTCTCCACTACAGAACTACATTTTAAATGGGTATTACTATTTTCTCTTGCATCAACATAAATATTATGCATCTGTATGCGACTTCCTTCCTAGATGTTTGTAAGCAATAATCACGGAAGAGGTTTGTAATGTTAATGAGCAATTATGAAATCACGATTGTTTAAAAGATATGAGATACACGACTGTCTTTTGCTTTCCATACCACAATTGCAAGGGAAAAAATGTCCATGTAACAACACAATTCAAACCTTCAACTCTTCTCGCACAGCATACCACAACCATCTGTCCTACTTCACGAAAGGCTCAATACTTAAGACAATTTAACAAGTCTGGATCATTCTGAATGAAAATATTCTTTGGAATGTTTTACGTCCTGAATTGTTACAAAAATGGAGCCAAGAAAAGGCGAAAATTTTTTAATGACTTCATCATTTTTTTTAAAAGCAATACAATTTCTTTTTCTTCTATGTTCAAAAATTGCTTGAGAAAATTACATCACAACTCACATAGCCCAAATAGCCATATCAAATGATTAAATTTCACAAAAGTTCTACTTACAATAGCTGCTTTTACATTCTTCTCCTGGATGCACGTGTCAAGAAACAATTGGAGAACTTCTATGTGAGGAACACCAACAATATTTTGCTGAGACCTGTTCAGTTTGTCCAAGACGGTGCAGGACTGTTTGAATTGGTTTGCTCTTAATAGTAGTGTCATTATGTCTCCAAGTATTTGTCCAGTCCATCTAAATAATTCAAATTAAGAGCTACTTAATTATAACTTCAACTAAGATAGACCCATAAGTAAGAACTTAAGATAGGCCCATAATGTATTAAAATGTACTGAACAATCCCACCTCCATTGTCTGTATCTATCTTCCTCAACATCTTCCTCTTGCCTTTTCCAAACATCCCAAGCTATATTTCCAAATTGTGAAATTAATTCACTTTCTTCTGGAAGTTTATTTCGAGCCATGCTGTCCAACAAAGTAGCAACAACATTTTCTCTTTCTACATGATCAAATGCAACCATATCAGACCATATTTGTGGAATGTATTCCATTGCACCACTCATATCAATGGTTTTGATGACCTCCTACAGATCAGAAATTTAATTATCAGACAAATCGCAAACTCAAATATGCAAGTGGTGTAAAAACTGCACATACTTTCTCACATTATTTCTAACTGCTCTGCAATATTATACAGTTAAATGAACCTGATTCTGACTACTCCACATGTTAAAGGAAAATTACTACCGGAGCCTGACTAAGAATTTTTCTTTAGAAAATTTGCCATTTTCTGGTGCACGATTACAATATTTTCTCTTCTTATGAAATCGGGCAAGAAAGTAAAAAGAAATGCATATACTAACCTTAATGTGGAATTATTTAGTATCATTTCATTACAATTGAATTAAACAAACACATTTTGAGTTTAATATTAAATGACATAATTACTCATTTGTGTTTCTTTACTAGAAAACTGAATATTTTTTGTACTACAACACCAGAGATAAATCCAAAATTTCTTCTCACAAACTTAAATTACTCTTGACATTTAAAACTCAATGAAATAAAATTACCGTATAATGAAAATGACATTTTTCTCTATTGCTATTCTATATTCTTATTTCAAATAGAAAATCATTAGAGTGTACTCCAAGAAAATTCAATGAAATATTTTCAAATTTATGGACTTAAAATTTTGATAAACACTGATTGCCTAAAATTAAATTAGAGTCCATTACAAAAGGACTCAAAAATGCTTGAAAGATTAATTTATTAATGGGACATCCCCCCTTAGAATTACAAGTAATTTAACAAAGTAAATACATTATGCAAGTTACATGCTGTGATGCACATAATAAAAATACAAAAAAGGTAATTACTAAAAGAATATAAAACGCACACAACTGGCTTACAAATTTTCCTTACCTCCATCACAGCAGGTTCTGGGGTGTAAATATGTGGCACAATTTTGCGATACAAGTCCATGAAAGCATCCAAAGATTCTAGGGTACATATTAAAACAAAGAAATGTCGACTGAAAGAAAAAGAATGAGATTATAAAAGTTTTCATTTCCAGATTCAAGAATACAATAATAATAGTACAACTCACTAATATATTGACTCCTTGTATGAATCTCCTATGAGAATATAATTTTTTCCTGTATGCAACAGTTCATCAACACGATAAGCCAGATCTTTATCTTGTAGATGGTTTCTACACACATCCATTGCTGTGACAAAGAAATAAGTATCTTTTGGATCTTGGACAGTGAATTCTTGCCCTTGAATAGTATCCATGATTTCAACAAGAATATTGCTTATGGGACCGCCTGAAATATTTGAGAAAACAACAATATAAAGAGAACACAATAGAATAAAATCTACAGAACAAGATACTTATATTATGAAAATACTCACGTTGTTTACAAAATGTAATTAGTAGAAAATAATATGATGCCAATGTTGGCTTTATGTTAAGTGCTTTAAATTCTGATAACGTTCGTAAAGCATATTCTTTACTTTGTCTCTGGTTAGGCAGGGTGCTAACTGCTTCCAAAACAGCATTAAGAGTCCCAACATTTGGATGGATATTCTTTTTTGCCATTTCTTCCAGTAACTCCTATAATGCCATAAAACTAACATTTTATGTCATATTTACACAAGTCATTGACATTCCTTGGAAACAAGAATGAGTAAGCATATATGTGCTATGTTTTAAGAGATTTTCTTCTTCTGAAATGCATTTCTTATAATAATTTCCCAATCCATTGATCAATGATGACCTGTGGTTCTTTAAATTCTACAGACAGGGCATATTGCTGAAAAGCTATAGATAAATATCTCAACTTTCTAGACACTAATTCATATACAAGGAAAAACACCATAAAAGAATTCAAACTAGTGGTGCAACAGAATAGTACAGACTGTCTCATCTTAGTTTTCTAATTTCTTTGGTCAGGGCTAGCTTTTCGGTCTTGCCCCATCCTCTTGCCAGCTGCCATCTATCGCCACCCAAAGTATATTTTTATACCTCAATTTTTCGGTTTCCTAATGGTAGAATCGAAATATTACTTTTAGAATATTAAAACCTCATCCTATATGGACATATTCGTTGAAAAATTTGGTGCCGTTTTAAAGAAAATGGTGTTTAAGCGTCATGAGACAAAGAGCTTCAAATTTCACTTTTACAGTATCATTGAAGGTTTTGAAAAACTATATTGGAAGTCATTTGAAGCACTTTTATTCACAAATACAATAATGTATACAAATTGCTGGAAATAAGCATATTAACAACATGAGAGATATTTCAAAAAAATTATTTTTTTGTAATTTTTGGGAAAAAAACAAAAAAGAATACAGCAAAATGAATTTTAAGTCATCTTAAACAGTGGCAATTAGCACTATCCATATGAAACCTTTGAAGAAAAAATTTGGAGCTGCTTTTTAGAAAACGGTGTTTGAGGATTGCTGAAAATGCGAAATTTTGACCTTGTTTTCACATAAAGTTTCAAGTTTTTAAGAAACTTTATATGACATCATTTGAAGCACGTTCCAATAAATGCAATAATGTGAACAAATCACCACTAATTTAAACGTTAATGACGTGAGGGCCAAATTAAAAAATTTACATTTTTGTAATTTTTGAAAAAAGCAAAAGAATAGAGCAATATGGCATTTATGTCATCTTTTAGAGAACACTGAGCATTACTTTGAAAAAATCTAATTTTTGTTATTTTTTAATACTGCACATTTTGCAAGCAATATTGCACGAATACTACTAAAATTTTCAAAAAAAATGTAGATGACCTTATTCAAAGAACTAAATATGGAGAAGAAATTTTATTTGAAGGCAAAATCTGTATCTCCAATTTTGTAGTTGTAGGAAGACACCAAAAAAATTTCAAACTTTTGAAATTTTTGAATGTTCAGAGTTAACCAGTGCAAAACGGACCAATTTCATCTTTATAAGTGTATTTTACTCTATTCTTTCAAAATAATTAAAGAAAATATTTGGAGCCATAGTGTATCAGAGAATTCGCCACTGAAAACCACCTCTGTTTGAAAGATCGTGGGTTCAAATCTCACCTAAGGAATGAATACTTGTGTTTGAATTTCTGTATTTGTCTATGTAACTGTGTGTCACTAAGATAAACAATTTCCCTGTAATCACAGTGAAAATAAACACATTATTACATACACATAATGACAGTGAATATACACATTTTTAAAATATACAAATATAAAGATTAAAAAAAAAATGTATGCATACCTGCACGAATTTCCATCGTAGTTCAAAACCTTCTTTAAGAAAATTAACAACACGAATTAAAGAGTTGTATGTTTCTGTATGAAGTGTAATATTTTTTTCCAGACATTCTTCATAAAGTTTCCATGCACGCTCTGCTTGACAGTATCGTGTCATGCCCTGAATTATAGCACTGTATGCCTTTGAGTCCTTTTGTTCAAAACTTTGAAAAATTTTCTCTGCTAGACTGTTGTCCCTAGCAAAGTACATAAGAAAGTAAAACATACAGTTCAGAAAATAGTTAAAATTCCTTCATATTCTTTAAATATATAAAATGTTAGCGTATCTTGATGTTTCCCTGTTTCAAATGTGTGTTAATGTAAATAAAACCATAAATATAAAATTCAAAACAACAGAATCATAAAAACAGATAATTTTTAACTAAAAAAATGAGCTTGTACTAATATGATATAAGAAAACTGAAAAATAAATTTACGTTATTTCTTATTACTAATTTAAGAACATGAAATATCAGTTGCATCAGATCAGAACACGAGATATTCTCAAAAACGAAAGAATAAGTCTTTTTTTTTTCTCTTTTTCCCTTCTTTTTTGTTGATTGTATGGGTCAAAATTGGATATAAATGCCTGAAAAAATTCTCAGAACATCCACAGAAAATTGCAAAGGAGAATTTAAGTTAATATTCATTGGCGTAATGCGGTTAAAAAAAATGTAAACTTGTATAAGAAGGTAAAAAACGTGTTGTTGTTTTTTTTTTTCATTTGTATGAAGTACTCAGGGTAAAATGATTTATATCTGGGAATAAACTTTTTTTTTTTTTTAACTTCAATTACAATTTTCATCATACAAAATTTATATCTCCTGGGGGCAGATTGTGATGTGCCTATATTATTCTGCTACCCCCTTTGTACAGAATCATCCACCTAATGCTATTTATAATGGATTATAATATAAATTTTAAAAAATTATTCCAATTATCAAATATAAAAATTTAAGTATACTTGCTTCCATGTTTTTCGTAGCTTTTCTCGGCCTTTTGTACTTTGATGAAACCAACGTTCTTCCACGAATTCTTCTGGTAGAGGGTCTTCACAATTAAAAAAACACAACATCTCCAAAAATGACTGTTTTGTACTTTCTGAAATGCCTAGAACACAAAAATATTCCAAGAAAATTGTATATTGTAAAAATTTCATCCAAAAACCATCTCTGTATTAATACATACTTATTCCTTTTTGTTCCAGAAGTTCATAAACTTTTATGGCATCTGATACTTGAGCATAATATATAACTCTTTTCAATGTGTTTTCATCCACTGCTGAATTTTCATCATAGATAGTTACAGGCGCATAGTTCTACAACATGAAAATTTCAATTAACAACTTTTTTAATTTTGTTACGGTTGTCATCTTAATAGAGAAAGCAATTTAATTGACTTCATCTGTGTAAGATTTTCGGATAACAAAATTGGCTTCTTGCTTCTAAAGGTTAACCATGTATAGACAAAAATTTTTCCTCCTTTGTTGTGTACTTCTTTATTTACAATATTATTCATTGTGTTGCTAGATTCAAGTGAAACAAGTAGCACAACTGATACTTACTGCATCCACACCAGGTTACCTGATGCATCAAGAGCAACAAGAATGACTGAAAATTACCTGTGGCATGACAAACACTAACAACAGAGATATGAATAATCATCCCTGATGTGGAAGACTAACTCACAGTTTACTGTGCTGTAAGCACTGATACCAGAAACGCAAAGTAGTTAAAAATACAGCTCTCAAGATTAACAGTGATTATTTATAATAAATACCTTTCCGCAGCAGCATTAACAATTTCTTACAAAACAAAAGCTGCTACAAGGGACAAAAATTGAGGCTCCCCGAAAATCATACAAAGAATAAATAATCACCTCTATAAATGGAAAAGACACTTTATGTTGAAACAATTCTGGATGTTGGTTTTGAACCCAACGAGCAGCTTTCTTCCCAGACTCTTTTGCCATAGCAAAGGTTCTTTTCCCTATATTTGAGCTTGGTGTGAGAAATGGATCATCATGATACTTATAATGAGGGGCAGTTGTATCTCGCGTCACAGTGGCTGCCAAAGCCTGAAAACCGAAATTTTGGTGAATTAATATGTACGAATTTTCATCAATATCTTTCGTGTCATAATACCATAATCCCTAGAGATTAAAATGCCTTCCACCAAGATCTAATTTCAACAACGTATGACATATCAGATCGCCTTTTAAAGCTTCATACAGACAATTCTTACCTTCAAAACGTCAGTTGGTCCTCTCTTTATTCTCCGAGGAATTTTAATTTCTTTTGCTGATTCTGTCGAACTTTGTCGAACCAAATTGACGTACATTTGAAAATTCCTTTGAGCGCAGCTTCTAGATTTGAACAAATTATTACATTACATGCAACGTAAGAAGATTCAGTAAATAATAATAATAAAGTAAAAAGGATTTTACGTTATTTACCGAAAAGTGGTATTACTGAGAGAAGACATCATTGCACCTTTCGCAATAAAAAGAGAGGAGTACACTGTGTTAATAGAAGTAGGTAACAAAATCTTGAATCACGTCTCCTTTAACCATATACTCTCCGCCTTTAACCTCAAAATCGCCTCCACATCTCTATCAACATTCAGTGAATGCCATTCACTCACAGACACCACTACTCGCTATTTTCCTTCCTGCATAGACCATGCGTAAATCAGACAATGTTATTACGATTATAATGCTTAATTAATACACGGTGAATTGTTTATCGAGACTTGAAGAAGTGAAGTGATTCAAACTGTGGTGGGGATGGTGAGGGGCACCTGTATATTCTCTGGAGGGCAGTATATACTCTCTGGGGCACACTGAATGACAAATGAAATCCTGAAAGCGCGTTTTTAAGCGCTTATATAGCTGCCGGTGCTTGTTCTTGGCCAACATCAGAGAGTATACTGATGGCCAACATGTGACATCCAGATTCGCGCTCTTCTTATTATATGAGCTGATTATTAAAAGTTAGTTTCCATTTCTTTGCAAGCTCCCACGAGTATTCGCGTGTGGTTTAGTCCTATTGTATATTTGTGATAAGAGAGTTATTATTTTGTGGTTTAAGGTTTCAAGTGCTAATAATAATTGTATGATGATTATTTGTTAGATCATTTCTCATAGCAATTGCTTTGGAGATTCAGAAGAAAATTATCGAATACAACATGTTTGGTCTTGGCATTTGTCGTATTAAAGTCATTGCTGATTCCTTGAAGCTTTCCGAACGGGTAGTTATTACATATTCGCAATTCCACAGTGGACGAATTGATTATGCATGGACCAGAGAAAAGAACGGATGTGGAAAATGGTTGAACTACAATAAAAAAATTTATCCTCCTCAAACCCCTGATGAAGAACCTAGACCAGCAGTATGTATTTCCTTTCGTTGGTATCGAAAGAAACAAAATTAAGAGGAACTAAACAATGTATTTTTCATTTTCAGTTTGTTTGTCATGGGAAAAGAAATATTAAATACAGTCCGTGGAAAATGTGGTATATAGCTTGCCTAGTAAGAGGATTAACCGTTGAAGAAGCTGTAAAACAGCTGACATTTATTAATAAAAAAGGAGCTGGTATTGCCAAAGAAACTATTTTGGAAGCCCAAGAACTGGCTGTCTCGCAACATAATGTAGAATACAAAACAAATCTTTGGGTTGGTGAGTATTGCTAATTTCATACATGTTTTTTGAAGTCAACCTGCTAATCGCAGAGATACTTTCCCTGATAAATTTGTTGAGAGTTTTCTTCTTTAACCTTTTGCGGTCGCATATGTTTGGTGATATAAACTTTGTACACATTGGAAGGCATCTGTAAGATGACATGGCGTCAAGGGCAGTCAGCTCAGAGCTTTCAGGAAGGTGGCTCGTCCTACAGGTCAGAGGGCATCTCTCAGATGACAGCATCCAATCTGTAATCCAGTTGGACAGCATCTCAGAAATGACAGCTGCTTATTTATATATATTTTATCTCCATCCAACAATGAGACAGTGTTGTGGAATCAATAATATAGGGTCTATTCAAATAGTACATACAAACAGCATTTGATCAAAAAGGTTTTGCTACACTCATTCTTGTCGTTCTTGTCCAACTTGTCCTGGCAATCCGGCCCTCCACCCAGGTGCATGTCTTGAGCTGTTTCACACCCAAAAAACATTCAAAGGAAATTTCAATGTAAAAATGATTTCTGTTTACATTGATCTTTGTATTACAATTAATATGAGTATTTTCTTGCATTGTAATTAGTTGTTTATTTCCGAAATTATACAATCAATAAATTTCGCTACTAAAGTAGGTCAATTTGGAACATGCTGTTCTAAATTTAAAAAAAGAAAATTGCCATTTTAAAAATTTATTAATCAAATATTTAGTTCATTGTGAAGTTATGGCAACATTAATAATGAATAAGTTCTATACTGTTTAAAATACAATGCCAGTTGAATAATATGTAACACACTTGCTCATGAGACCGCGAAACAATGGCTGAGCTGACAGAAGTGCAAAGCACGCCAAACCCTCAGAGTCAACGACCATTTTCTTATGTCATCTCAGATGCCCTTCATCCTGCAGGTCAGCACACTGCCTGTTGGCACATGAGTTGAGAAATCATTTCAAGATATCATCTTGAACATTCAGTATGAGTGCAAAGGGTTAAAAGTATGGTGTAGTGTATTTGCATGTTTAGAAAAATTATGTAAAAATGAAGCTAGATTTTTGACACATGTGTGTTAGTGTATAGGAGTTAAGGGATTGAAAAAAATATTCCAAACTGCAAAAATTTTGAAAATTTACCAAAGTCGTAATGGATTGTTATATTTAATGAAAAAACCTGTACGGATGTTAAGTGACACAATTTTTTGTGTTTCAGCTGAATCATTTGTAGGTAAAGGCCATGTTGTAAAGGGATTTCGTCGACATGCTCGGGCCCGTTTTGGCAGAGTAGAATATTTTCATTGCCATTATTTTGTTCGTCTTGAGGAAGGAACTCCTCCGGAACATTATTACTACCATAAACGACCTTTAACTGGTACTGAAATGTTAGATAACTGGTTGCAAGAAATGAGAAACCGAAGAATATTTTATGGATTATAAACAAGATGCATTTCATTTTTATAGCAAATATTTTAGAACACTTTATGTACTGACTTGCAAGGTTTGTTTACATTCAGTAATAAATGTGTTTATTAATAGTGTCATGAATTTCATTTCGGAAGATCAGAGTTAATCCTTGGGAAATATCCTTGGATTTTACTGAGCCCTGAACTGTGATTTGAAATAACCTTATGAGTAAGTGGAGGTTTCTTGCTGTTTAGTTGCCTACAATACCAAAGAGGTTTAAAGAGTAGAGTTCAATGAAAAGGATATTTCTTTATCCCATCATCTGCTAAGATTTGTGTATATTGTTGACATTTGGTATTCTACAAATGAATGGTTTATTTCAGAAACAATGTAAGTGAGTGAAGAGAACTTTTCACTTTTGATAAATCAAACTGACGGTGGCTAAATATCACAAACAGTGAGTCAAGACTTCAAAAGGTCGTTACAAAATCCCTCCAGAATCTGTTGATTTATTATAGATCAGCCTCAAACAATGTGTATACTTACAGAGGATGTAACTGCACTAACAAGTCAAAATAGTAAAAAACTGACTAATGTTGTTTCTGAAATAAGCCATCCAAATATGCTTTAGTGTTGCAGGTGTTCATTAAAATGATGTAAATAAACAATTCAATATATACCTTTCTCATTCTATTTATTGATCCTTTTGCTCTGAAATGTAGTTCTATCTAGGGGCTCTTGGTTTTGTTTTCTCACACTCGTAATTTGAGAAAATTATGTAATGTTGCAAAATATCCATTTTTTAACAGAAATACACTTTTCGGTGTCTCTGATACCAAATTTTTTTCTTTCTTTTTTCCCCCATGTTTAATGTTGCATTTTTTATCAACTTTATCTCCTATTCTGATTACAGGAGTTTTTTCAAAATAAACATTCTTGATAGATCTGGCTTAACTTGAGGCCCTGCAAATTTCAAAGCAATCTTTTAAATCAAAGAGTCATATTATAACATAGCTCATTCTACAAACTAGAAGTTTTCTTAAAGGAGGCTTCAAATATTTTCTTTAAATTTATTGTTCAATGTACAGGAAAGTGCTCTTACGAATGTGGTATAAGTCCAGTTTTCATGAAAACTTACAAAATTTTTAAAATTGCAAAAGTTAAATATTTTTTGGAATGTCTTTGTGCACGGAAACAGTTTGAGAAAAATTTTATCATACACTGAGAAAAATGTATACCTCTGTAACTGAAAGTAAACATTTTTCTCATACCATAATTAATTTTTCAAATTAGGGCTTAAAATGAGAATTCTTCTTCTACTACAAGGTTTGGACCTAGTCTAGTCCGTTCCAGCTTTATTCGGGTTGAGCTGCTGCTTCCATCTTCTCGATCTGTCAGGATCTCTATGTCTCTGAGGGTGGTAATTGAGCCTCATCTTTAGAATCCTATCTCCAGTCATTCTTTGCATGTGAGAAAACCAGTTTGACCTACTGGTGTTTGTTAATGAGTTTAACTCTTGTACTTTTAATTGTTCTCTAATTTCTGTATTTCTTTTTCTTATCTAATTGGGTATATCCAACAATTGATCTTAAAAGTCTTTAATTTCTGAGGCTTGAACCCTTGAAGCAGTTTTTGTTATTAAGGTCCAAGTTTCAAAGCAGTAGGTGATGGTTGGGATGGCCATAACTTCGTAAAGTTTCATTATGGATTCAGGTCTTGCTTTATTTTTCAATGTTCTTTTAAGTGTTCCATTTATATAGTTGAATCTGTGAATTTTGTTTTCTGGACCGATTTCTTGATAAAGGGCAATATTAGGTCCCAGATAATTAAACTGGGTTACCTGTGTTATCATTTTATTTTCTACTACTATTTTTGATTGGATAGGATGTTTTCCTAGAGAAACTATCATTTTTGATTTCTTTTCTGATATTTTCCTATTGAAACCTTTCTTTACAGAGTTTAATTTATATGTAAGAGTTTGGAGTTCATCTTCACTTTTTGCAATCAATATTTGATCATCTGCTTATAACATTGCATTTAAGATCTTACCATCTGTATTTATCCCTCCTTTTATTATGGTTTCCCACAGTCTTAACTGCTTTGTCAATATATAAATTAAAAAGGCATGCTGATAACTGGCAATCTTGTTTAACTCTTCGGTTAATTAGTAGGTTTATAAGACTTTTGATCAATCTTAATTTTCGTGTTTTTATAAAGACTGGATGGCAGCTATTAGGTGAAGAGGAATTCCTCTCTCGTACAATACAGTCCAAAAGCACTTTTCTTATCACTCTATCAAAGACCTGAGTATAATCAATGAGCAATAAATGTGTTTCCAAATGTATGTTCTCTTCTCTTCTTTTCTCTATTAGTTGTTTTACTGAGAAGATATTGTCCATGCAGCTTCCACCTTTTCTGAACCTTGACTGTTCCTCTAGCATAATGTCAGCAATCTTATTTAGCCTGTTTTCTAACATCCTTGCATATATTTTATTTGCTATGCTTAGTATACTAATTCCTCTGTAATTCTCTGTTTTTGATCTGTCACCTTTCTTGTAAATTGATATAACAGAGGCCACATTCCAATCTTGAGGTATTACTTTATATTTCCAGCATTTGTTGAATAACTGTAGTATTTTTTTATGTAAACTTTCCGGGCCATATACACACCACAGTTCTATATTAATTTTCTCTGCTTCATAGGCTTTCTCTTTTTTACTTGTTTTTAAAGTTTTTTAAGGCTCTTCTATTGTTAAGGGGTTGGGTTCTCCTAGTTTTTTTTCATGTTTCTTCACTTAAATTTCCATCTATGTCTGTATCAGTCCATAGGTTTAAATAGAATTCTTGCATTTAGTCAGCACTCAGTACTTGTTAATCTGCTTGGTCTTATATTGGTTGATTTAGGTTTCTAAGAAATTTGAAAACTTTGTTGTCTTCCGTGCAAGTTACATTCCAATTCAGCTGTGTAATCCTCCCAGTGAGTTCTATTAAGATAAGGAGTGAATTTTTCACTAGAACTCTTTTTCCATTATATTCAGTTTGATTTTGACTTGTTCTATTTCCCAAAAATTTAAGATAGGCTCCTTTTTTACTTTCCCTCCTTACAAAGGAAGTTATGTATTGTGCACCGGAAAATAGCAAATTTTTTGTTTTTGATCAGGTTTTCAATTTCTGTATTCCATACTCTCAAGCCTATTTTCCTTGGTCTATGTAATTTAGTGCCCAAGGCTTCTTCTGCCTCTTAGCAAACGACGTCTTTCAATTGATTCCATTCAATTTCAATATCTTCTGCTTCAGAGAGATTATTTACATATTGATATAGTCTTCTCTTTTGCAGATTCTTCTTTGAGTAGGTTTATCTTATAAACTTCCTTTGACTTTTGAGAGTTTAAATAATTGTTCCAGGAATGAAAAATCTACAGTTCTTCCTAATTTAAATAGCATCCGCAAATACATCTCCATTTTAATTCAATTGACAATTAGATGACATCAACATTATTCAAATTCTTACTATTACAATTCTGAAAATAATAATTATAATTTCATGCTAGCCGTCTACCCTCCTACATTTGACATTATGTCCTCACTAAGAATTGCAGTGTCACCCATCATGTCTCATCTAATGAAAACTGCAACATACCGAATTTGTTGTTGACAGCTCAGAGGTCAGCAGTTAAAAGAGAGCTAACCCAACCTTATTATGCCCCCTACCTGTATCTTTTTATGACAAGGGGCTTTGCTACCCCTGTCTGGTATGTTGCCATTCTGTGAATGTTCGTTCTTCCTGGGCTTGTTTATTTACCTGTCACCCTGACAACCTGTATGCATTGACTTCACCCCCTCTGGATGCATATAATAAAACATAACAAAATAATATTTCAGAAACATCCTATTACCGTTTATATTAATAGCATGGGGAGGATCTCTGGGCTCATTACAGTATATACTTTTTACAATATTAGTTATAAAGTACTTCAAATTGTATCAATTTTTTAAGAAAACATATAAAATATTTTTGAAAAGAAAATCATCATGTATTTTCTTTGAATTTTGTTTTATGAATAGAGCACAAATGCACCGATTCATATGACATAAGCATGAGTTTCAATAAACTGATCTGAGTTTTCAAAACTTAACTCGTTTTTTAAATGTTTATGTTTCATATACAATATGTTGTAGATGTGCTTTATTATTTAATGAATTTTTTGATAATGGTTATCATCTCTAATTGCCTTTCTTGAAATCTCATAAATTAAGTACAAGTTAAGAAACAGTAGGGCATTTTTAGTAGCATTCAAATTTTGATTACATTAAATAAAATATTGATTTAACAGGGACACAAAGCAAAGAACTGTACTGATTGGCTATTTCTCTGAATGTTATGTTCTACAACATTTGGTTGTTATACATGCAGCTTTAAAGCTGAACTTCTGAACAAAGAAGACCTTTGAAAATGTTAGAAAAGTTATGTTAGCATCCTGTTTTTCAAGCTGTTTGGCCAAGTTTTGAAAATGGAGACTGAAACATTTATTGTCAATAAGTATCAACTTTATTATTATAATTAAACCTGGCAACTATAAATTGTGTTAGAAAGTGTACAAGTGGTTTCAGATCAGTAGCATTAGTATTAGTTGTGATTTCTGAGAATTTACAGAAGTTTTGTAGTGGAAAATAGTTTCAAAATGTAAATGTTAAAGTAACAGTCACAACACAAGTAATAGAAAAATAAAGATTAAATAAATGAGAAGATCCAGGAAATGAACTGTAAATTCCTGCCCTTGAATTTAAAGACATTGCAAAGATGTGGGTGAAGATGGTCTCAAAGAGAAAAACAAAGCAACAGCCAGGGAATGGAACTAAGACAAATGCAGATTGTCATCATGGACAAATAATAGAATGAGTGTTTCCCAAATTGTAAGCAGAAATATTATATAAAATTCTCAAAATCTGCAACATATTATTTTGAAATTCAATGGATTAAATGGAGTTATTGAGAGATGTGTCCAAGCTAACCAAATGAAATCCACAATCTGATAGCCAAGCAAATGCTATTATATAGGTCAGAAATCTAGATCTTTTATGTAAGAGACCTCCGGTCTTTCAGTGTGTAGTACATGACAAAGGTTGATGATGAAATAAACCACCATGATTGACTGACAAAGGCTCTGAAAAGAGTCCATAATTAAATAATTAAAAGAAAACAAAAAATTTGTGCATGGAAGCATAAAAGAATTGCTACAGATTATTGCTATTTCAGGTTGTCACCTGTTTGCCCTTGTGTTACAGCCTATGCTTTTTTAATTTAGTATGATTTACCCACCTATGCCTCAAAATTCTTTACTAGTTTTGGCACCCAATTATTATTAAGTCTACCCTTTGAACAAGCTAATCTGTGAATTGAGCTATAAAGAGTCTTGTTCGAAGCAAGTTACTGGAACAAAAATGTAAAGGGAAGACAGTTTTGGTAAAAGTACCTCCTTTGTCGAAGAAGAAAACCTTTCTTTATTAGAAAATTCTTGTAAACAAATTTTATTAACACGTAAGGTAAAAAGAGTGAGATCCTTTGTGGAAGTCTACCACCTTCGAGACGTCCTTGAGATGCGAGCGAATGAGAGCCTTCATAGAGCAAAACTATGGTTGGATAAACGGAAATTAAACGTGGCGACAGAGAACAGAAGCAGTTCTGCTCACCAAGAGAAGGGGCTTTTGGAAGCCGAGAATAGAGATGGGAGGCAACGGAATGCAATGGAAGAAACACATTATTCAGGGGAAGAAATCGACAATTGCTTGAGTTTTGGATCGCATGTGGAGAGGGTAGCGATGAAGGCAATGGAAGCGGGAGGAAACCTAATGCTGAATGTTAAGGGCCCGAGAGAAAGGAAAAGACTGGGAGCAGGATCAGTCCCGTCCAAAATGCTATACACGGCTCCGGCATGGGCGGGCGCTATGAAAGTAGAAAAGTAAGGGAGGAGGCCGCTGTCGGTACAGAGAGGGGTAGCATCTCTGCCTGCCGGACAGTCTCCAAAAGTGCCGCCATTGTGCTAGCAACCCCTATTGACCTTCCGTTGAAGAAAAAACCTTAGTGTACGAAAAACTTACAGAAATGCAGGCTCCAAGTAGGAAGAAGCAGAAAGAAAGGGTGAAGAGGGAAGCAAGAGCGGAGCTCTTTCAGATGTGGCAAGACCGCTGAAGAAAAACGACAGGAAGATGGACTTATAGTATAATACAGAATATTAAGAAATAGGTAGAACGAAAGCATAGAGAGATCGTATTCTGACACAAGCCTTACACAGGCCATGGAAGCTTTAGAAGCTACTTATTACGCTTCAAAAAGAAAGAGGACAGCAGGAGTACCATTTGTGGTGCAAGATGACGCAGAACGTGTTATTGTACAGTCGAAATTTTGAAGTTGTTAGAGAAATAAACGACTCCCTCATCGGAAAGGAGATCTCACAGGGTAAGAGATCCCCTTACAGGGTGTGTCCCCTTACCCGGTACCTCTCCAAGGGGACACACCCCCACGGTCGACCAATGACGGTCGCCGATTGGCTGTTTTGTCCTTTGCTTCTCAGACGGCTCTACACAACCAATTTTCGGCTCTTTATGTTAATCCGCTTCAGAATATTCCTCATTCTGTTGCCACCCTCCCCACGCCTCCACCTGCCCCCCCCCCTTTCCCGCTACAGCCCGGTTCTTCCTCCGCCAATCCCATACCATCTGCCGGCTTCCTATTGGCCGATACCTTGACCAATCCTAGTCCCTTCCAACCCTTCTCTTCCTTATAAGGCGGTCTCGCTAGCCATTTGACAGCACCAGAAGAAAAAAGAACAATTTATTGAACTTTGAACTCCAAATAATCTTCCAAGAATTTACATTTATTAAAACAGTCGCCCAAAGTGGCCATGTATAGTTTTAAGTTAGTGCAAGATAGTTTTAAGTAATATTTTTAAGTTAAAAGCCCTCCCCAAGCTCCAGAAATCTTAAAATTGGAGCGAAATGTATCCCATAATCTCGAATAAATTCCCGCCTCGCCAGGGATACTGGCGAGGGGAAAAAGAAAAAAAAATTGACAGCAGTACGCTGTGAGGAAGGCCACAATATGTTGGCCGAAACGTCAGCTACGAGCAGATCGACGCGGCTTGTCCCGGATAGCCAAGAGACATATCTATAGGGCCTTTATGAAGGTGGCCATGGACCGTATCAAGTAGTGGTGCAGATCAAGCGACTAGCTCTGCACGACCGAGAAACACGCGAAAAGTCGTGCCTAATAAGGCAGGCCATCTTGAAGATAAATCCCTCAGCTGCCTCGTAAGAGAAAAAAAACAAGTATAACGGAACGACCCAGAAAGACGCGAAACGCCGTGCCATATTTTATCGTGATCTGATGCACCATGTAATAAAAACCGAAGTATAGAGCTGCTTTATTAAAGCGAACTTTTACCTTTTCTATATTCTTAAGATCACTGATCGTTAGTTTCTCTCATATATCAATTCCGTATGAAATTATTGGCTAAATTGTGGTGTTGAATAGCGTCATGGCTGTGGCAAGTGATAGTCATCTAATATTATACTTGGGATTTTCTAACGTGGCGTCTGAGGGTACTTTATCCAAGATGGAATTCGGCACGACTTTTTGTCATTCTCAGTCCTGTCGCTAGAGTAGTTTTATCTGCAGCACTGCTTGATGCGGTCGCGATCATGCGACATCTTGCGGGCAGGACCGAGAATGACTCAAAAAGTCATGCCGAATTCCGTTTTGGAGATACTACCTTCAACCGCTACGTTAGGAAAACCCAAGTATAGTGGCGCCTGTTAGGCCCACAACATACTATACCGAGAGATGCGTTGCCAGAAATGTGGAAAGAGGCCGGCGAGGCTCCGTCCACACACTACAAATAGGTTATTCGATGTTTTGAAATGCCTTTATGCGCTACAAGCCAAGTGGGACAGCAGTTAGCGATGAGATCACCGGCTAGTCCCATTTCTTGTTTTATTAAAAGCTTTTGTGTAACTTTAACCTGTGAAATCCTTGTTTTGCTGCCATAATCGTAAACCATCTGTTTAACTAGTTCGAATTGCCTAAATATAAATACATTTCTACATTGCATACAAATCATTATTTAATATAAAAACTGGAACGTATGTGACTTTTAAGGGAGGAGTGCAATCTGTGCATATTTTCTTGAGCTCCGTAATTCCCCTCCTCTGTTTATGAATAAATTGTGAACGACCAACTAATTCCGAATAAAATTCACAATTAATAAATGCATTCGTAAATAATAAACACGAATTAACAAAATAATGAATTAATTAAATTATTTCAAAATCCCCTTCAAGTTTCTTGCTTCAAATTTTTATTTTGATATTGCTCATTATAAACGGGTTTCATTCAAGTAAGAATATTTTTCACAAGTTTTTCTTGTTCATTCCCGTTTAAAAAGAAAATTCAACTAACCAATTAAAAAACTGGTTGTTTATCATGTTTTTTACTGCTAAATATTGTAACCTCACTCAGTTCTATTCACTGTTTAGTGTTTTCCTGCTGTAGCGAAGGCCTAATTGTCATATACAAAATGAAGGAGTAGAAATGTGGCCGAGAAAACTCGCTTGCTGACCGACTCGAGCGAGGAGCTCTTTGGCCTCCGCAGAAGCGACCGAGAAAACTCTTTCTAGTGTGTGGGGGTTCAGAAGTGTCCCTTGTTTCGATTTTCCGATGTAGTTTGTTGCGGGCCTTAGTGGCGTCAATCTGGTCAGAGCTCTGCAATTTGGAAAAACATTCATTAATTTTTGGGGTACTTTACATGAATCCCTTGGGACATTTTCAAAATTTCCTTAAAAATGGCTCCAAAATTTTTTCTTTAAATTTCTTGAAAGAATAGAGTGAAATATATTTATTTATAAAGAAGGCATAGGTCGGATTTTTATTGTTAACTCTGAGTTTTCATTTACTGCAAAAGTTTGAATTGTTTCCGCGTCTTCCTACAACTATAAATTTGAAGATAGGGATTTTTCCTTCAAATGAAATTTGTTCTTTCATTAAGGCCCTGAACATATTTTGAACATTTTAGGAATTTTTGCGCAATATTGTGCGAATTTGAAAAAAGTAACAAAAACAAGATTTTCTCGAAAACGGCTACAATTTTTTTCTTTAAACTTTTGGTAGAGATAGTAATAAATATACTCTATGAGATAGATGCCATATTGCTCTCTCTTTATTTTTTTTCCAAAAATTACAGAAATGTAATTTTTCTGACTAGCCTCTCACGACGTTAATGTTTACATTAGAGGCGATTTCTTCACATTATTGCATTTACGAGTACATGTGCTTTAAATTATTTCATATAAAGTTTCTTGAAAAGTCATATGTTTTCTCTGAAAACGAGCTTAAAATTCCGCATTTTCAGAAACGTTTAAACGTTATTTTCTCAAAAACGGCTT
Organism: Teleogryllus occipitalis; assembly: GCA_011170035.1. Classification (NCBI taxonomy): domain Eukaryota; kingdom Metazoa; phylum Arthropoda; class Insecta; order Orthoptera; family Gryllidae; genus Teleogryllus; species Teleogryllus occipitalis. Next base: position 42,458 of record BLKR01001391.1, read on the forward strand.
CAATTTTTTTCAAAGTAAAGAAGGAAATGAAATAAGGAAAGAAGGAAAAGAATGAAGGAAAGGAAAGAAGGAAAAGAATGAAGGAAAGGAAAGAAGGAAAAGAATGAAGGAAAGGAAAGAAGGAAAGGAAAGAAGGAAAAGAATGAAGGAAAGGAAAGAAGAAAGGAAAAGGAAGGGAAAGAAGATAAGGATGGACCGGTAGCGGTAGCTCAGTGCATCAACTGATGTCACTGCAGCGCCTCTAACCGGGAGGTCCTAGGTTCGAGTCCTGAGGGCGGCAGGATTTTCGACACTAGCTTTTCAGCTAGATCGAATTCAGCTGCTGTCTGGAGGAGAATTCTAGCGGCCGGCTGCTCTGATCGGTAGTTTTCCGTGGTTTCTCCGATCAACACCAGGCGAATGCCGGAGCAGTACCCTACCAAACGGGCCACGGACCGCGCGCGATCTGTCCTTCCTCTTCCTTGTCCTATCCTCTCCCCTCACACACACACACACACACACTTACACTAACATGCACTACACTACTACATATCCCGGGAGACCGGTCGGGAGCTTAGAGCTTGTCTCGGCTGGGGCGGTGCCCCGTTGGTGGGAGAGTCCTGGTTAGGGGGAAACCCCACTAGCCGACGGTAGGTCGGCGCCGGATCTCGACATCCAGCGGGGGAAGATCACTGCCATCTCCCGAGAAAAAAACATGCACTACACTAACGGGACTAATGACCGAAGCAGTTGACGCGCCCGGAAACACGAAAAAACCAAACCAAACCAAGATTAAGGATGGGAAAGAAGAAAAGGAATGAAGGAACGAACGAATGAAGGAAGAAAGGAACGAAGGAAGGAACGAACGAATGAAGGAACGAACGAATGAAGGAACGAATGAATGAATGAATGAAAGAAAATAGTTCTTATTGATGTCGAAGGTCAGGCCATTGAGCCTGCTCTTCCACATGACCACTTTCCAATAATTTAATGCACGACAAATATGACGTCATTAAAAATAAACGAATGTTAAATTGGAAGAAGGGGTTCTCACAAGTGTGACAAGATGATGGTGGTGGGAAAATAGCGTTTTCAAGTCAACAACAACAAAAAAGTTTTCACATACAATACATGTACATTATTTTACAACACTTTGCCAGATGATATTAAACGTTTAAATTCGATAGATAATTTTAAATCCCAAGTGAAATCGTTTCTGCTGCATAACTGTTTCTGTACAATTAGATAACTGAGCATTATAAGGAAAGTAACATTAATGTTAACAGTGATATTTAATGTCTTATTTACCATTTTAACGGTATAATTCTAAACAACCTGTAACAGGTATTGTACCGCAGCCTGTGGGTCAATGACCCCATCTCGTTTTACTCCAGTTTCCATGATCCTTTGAGCAAATGCTGAGATGACCCCTTGTTTTGCCTTTGGACATAAATATAATTTCATTATCTGTGCAAGTCTTCTAGAATTCAGAGGGGAATATAGTTATTCAAATTATCGTTCTCCATGTTGAGGTAGGAAGTATTATAACTTGGCGAAGGACATGATGAGGAATAAGACCCCAAATTTATAGCTGATTTACCCTTGAAAATAGATTTTATTACATCGGAGCGAATACTTTTGTTAACAATCCTTGCAAAAACCGCTCAAATTTTCTGTATTCAAAATTCAAGTAGTATATGGCTTAGGTAGTGATCACAGAATTTTGAAAACGTGCACAGAATTCACTTCTCCTCATAGCACGGCACACACACAGTTTTTAACTGTTTTTGTCGAAAAATAAATAAATAAAAATATAAATAAGTAATTTTTACTTTTTCGCATTCTTCTTACGGGGTACATTTTAATACTGCAGCAAGAAACTGCGATTTTTTTTAATAGAAAAAACTTATTTCATAAGCCTCTGGTACTGAAAATGTGGATAATTCTTATTCGTATTTCTAGTAAATATCTACCTCTAACACGCTGTACAGTAAGGATCCACGTTTTGTGGGGCCTTGATACCGAACTATTGCTTTACGGCGAAAAGTCCGGCGGTCAGACTGTCTTTCCATCTTCTATGAACAACGCTAGCGGCTAAACCTAAGACAGGATTTTCACCAAAATTGATGATTTCCGATTGATCTGGCTAATGTCGCGGCTCCTTGTATTTGAAACAGATGTTTTAGGGCGAATTCATGGAGGAATATGTAATTCTATTTTCCTCCATGGCGAGTGTTTATTGGGATTGGTTCGGTGCACAGAGCATTCACTGCGCTGAACACTGTTTTGTCTATGGTTCGGTGTTCTTTTGTCATCTGGCCAAACATTCTTTGGAACAAAGATAGTCGAGACTGACTGTACGTCAGAATATATCGAATGACAATCGAACACGTAACTTCGATATTGCCCAAGTCAACCGCATCTGTTCAGGGAAGTGCAGAGGGGCGATCGTGTATTTATGGATTATTTTCACCGGTTCTACAATAATTTCTAAGCGATAATGGATGTACTAGGAAACATTCGCAGTTTCAAAGTTTCGTTATTCTTCTTCATTCTAGTGAGTATATTTTGAAAATTATGGGCATTCGTTAAGTTTATAGATTCCTTCCATGTACTTTCTTGTAAATAAATGCCACGACACTAACCTACAACCACCGAGAATGACATATCAGTGCATTGTCGAGGGTTTGTGTACTCCGTAGATATCGTGTACGTAATCTCATTTAATTGCATATTGTACGAGGTGAATCCGGCTGTGAATTTCCAGGCAATTGAATTGGACATTCATTGCCATATAATACTGATTTAACGTCTGTTCAGTATTGAGAATTGGGTGGAAAAAAATTAAAATAGTTTGTCTGAATATCAACAGCCTAAATTATTTTATATATGAAAATTTCTGTTATTAAATTTGATAATGTATTTACAGGTTACATATTTTATATACAATCCTACAGATAGTGGAGCAGTTCAACTAAATCAAGGGAACTTGGACACAATATTAGGTAATTGATGCTCTGTACAAGGTTAAACTAAAATACCTCTGAGTATTTGCTTGTGTTTGTGCTGCAATTATTCGTCTTTTAAATATGTTTCCAGCTACTAATGAATTAGTTTTTATCAACTTTTATGCCGATTGGTGTCGCTTTAGTAACATGTTAGCTCCTATATTTGATGATGCTGCTGATAAGGTAGCAGCAGAATTCCCTGAACCAGGACAGGTTGTGATGGGAAAAGTTGACTGTGATCGAGAAGGTATGTATTGTTAATATAAAGTTCCTAAAATTTTATTCTGTAATTCACTTGAAATCTTTTAAGGAAATAATTGCAACTTATTTTTTTTGATCAGGTTCAGTGGCAACTCGTTTTCATATAACAAAGTATCCTACTTTGAAAGTAATTCGCAATGGACAACCCACTAAGCGAGAATATCGTGGTCAAAGATCTTCAGAAGCTTTCATCTCTTTCATCCGGAAGCAGTTGGCTGATCCAATAAAGGAATTTACAAGTTTAAAAGAATTAGAAAATATAGATGTATGTTCGAAAATGTTGATAAATAGTGCTGTTTTTTCTTTTGCAATTTAAATGTGTTCAGAGAATGGATTTATTTCATTTAGGAAAAGAAGCGTACTGTTATTGGATACTTTCATAGAAAAGATGTTCCAGAGTACAATAATTTCAGACGTGTTGCTACAAATTTAAAAGAAGATTGTCAGTTTTTTGTTGGTTTTGGGTAAGAGTTAAATTGTTCAAATTAAATTTACATGTAAGATCCAAAAATGTTATTGATCCTTGCTTTCAAAGTGTTGTTTGTGTAATGCAATGTGTTTTGCTTTAGTGCACCTGTAGAACAAATGCATCCTCCTGGACAGCCAATTGTTGTTTTCCGTCCTGATAAAGCACGATCTAATGAACAAGATGAGACATTTATGGGTAATTTAAATGTTTATGATGAGTTAAATGTGTGGGTTGCTGAAAAATGTGTTCCTTTGGTTCGTGAAATTACCTTTGAAAATGCTGAAGAACTTACTGAGGAAGGACTTCCGTTCCTCATACTGTTTCACAGACCTGAGGACAATGAAAGTGTTAAGAAATTTAATGACATTGTCCACAGGGAGCTAATAACTGAAAAACGTAAGGCACAGGATAAAATTTGCTTTATTATTTTAGTTGAATTTGTTATGCATCTCAATTTTGTGTTTCTTTTTCAGAAAATGTGAATTTCCTTACTGCTGATGGCGTTAAATTTGCTCATCCTCTACATCATTTAGGAAAATCACAATCAGATCTTCCCCTGATTGCCATTGACAGTTTCCGCCACATGTACCTTTTCCCTGACATAAAAGATATGGAAATTCCAGGAAAATTGAAGAGTTTTTTGAACGATTTACATACTGGAAAGCTTCATCGAGAATTTCATTATGGTCCTGACCCAGTTACACATGAAATTCAAGTTACTGCTAAAAAGCCTACGTCTCCTCCAGAATCAACATTTAAAAAGCTTGCTCCCTCCAAGAACCGCTATACACTTTTAAGAGACGAGTTGTAAAGGATTTTTTGCCTAAATACTTCATGTGGGGTCATTTTGAAAACCGGTTTTTGTTGAGGATGTTACAAATTGCATTCTGAGAGAATGGAAATATCACTGGAATGGTAAGTTTTGGTACATGCCTGTGAGGCTGTATTTATGTGGAAATATCAAAAGTAATTTGTAAATAAATCTATCATGTGAATGAATATAATACTTGTGAAAAAGACTTGAAGAATTTGAAGTTTTAGAAAATGCGGAATGTTTTGCTAGTGGCTGTGTGGAAAGTTCATCGAGAATATTCATTTGTGTGGTGTCCTTTTTTTTGTCACTTTGTTTGTGCACCGTTCACCTATTTCGCAAAAAATTAATTATTAAAATTAATCAGTCACTGAAGGAAGGATAATAATTAGTATTATTGCCTAAGATTTATTATTTGAAACTACTTGTCGAGGAAGGTGTGTGGTGCATGTTCAGAAAGAGTTAGGTTATCTGTGTGATCGTTTTCTGGTAGAATGTGCGTGTGATAGCTTGTTAATGAATTGTTAAGTGTAAGCTGTATGAATTGTTCAAGTTTTTATATGAGGTGGATCCGTCCGTGTAGTTACCACTGATCAGATTCCACTCTATTACTACCAGTAGAAACCATGTTGTGTCATGTGCAGATTCATTTGCCAAAACTGCAATAGTTTCATTGAAACACACAGGATGTAATTGCAACATTTTTTTAAAACCTAAAATGCGGAAAAAAAGTACTGATGATTTAGAAGGGGGTACCCAATAGGTTATGACAGACATTCATACATCCTATACATTATACGTTGTACTTAGGAAAATCAATACAATGTTTAGATAATTTTACAATAGAGGAAAGATGGTTTTAGTTAATACTTTCCCCTCTGTGATGTAATTGTTCCATGAATATACAAATATTGGATATTTTAGTGTTTTAATTCCACTAATTTCTCAAAAGCAAGATTTTTTGGGGATGAATACGTATATTATAGCAGTCAGTGTTGTTTGTTAATGTGTTAAAGTCTTCGCTCTTCCAGACATTCTGTGTCATATCTGCATGTCAGATGAATGCCAACTAGATAATTCCAAAATTGTAAAGTCTTGTAAAACAATCGTGACATTAAGTATTTTTTAGCATGTTTATGGAAATTTTTTTGACTTATGTGGATGAAAATTTGTTCAGTAGTACCACCACTGCAGGGGTGGATCTGCCTCATGTGATAGTAAGCCTTACTCAAGCTGGAGGCATTCTTTTACTGTCTGTTTCAAGAGATAAGTTTCTTAAAAGAAGAGTGAATATATTTTTTATTCTCAATCAACCTTTCTGAACTGTACTACTTTTAATACCTTTTTTGATTACTTTTGTGCTTAATGCTCCTGTGACTTGGTTCTTTTTGAGCTGACAGTGTTTTAATGTCCACTTCTTTTCTTGACAATTGCATGGACTTGAAAATTTGTAAATAAGGGATTAAGTTAGTTGTGAATTCAATCATTGGACAGTACAGTTCACAAAATAGAATTTGTGTATACATAACTTTTAAGTATTGTTTTTTCTGCATATACCTCAACAATTGAGTGAACTGCAAATTCAAATTACAGATTGTAGAAAGAATAATTCTACATGCATGTAATGATCATTCAGCATTTACTGATCAGTGCTTATATTAATAATAACAATAAGAGTAATAATAATAGAATGATTTAAAATACTTAAAACTGTGAAAATATTTTTTTTTATATCGGAAGAGTTGAAATTTCCGCAATTGTATAATATTTTTGGAGAAGTCTATATTCTTCTTCATGTGATATGTAAATTACATGTGTTCTTGCAATTCCATTCTGACTAAAATGTATAATATTTCTGTACACAACCTGTGATTATTGTGTGTGTCCCGTTTGTGTTAGGGAAGTGCTTTGCATTATCCTCAAGGGTATGTTATTTTCTGTGAGAAAACCTATTATTCACTATTAGGTTTCTGGCTGTTTTTGTCAAAAGGGTTTACCGTTCTCTTGATTACATTTCCATTTATATGGTTTGTCACTGGAGAAGCCTTGGGTTTCAAGAGTATGCTATTTATGTACCAGAATTGAGTGTAATACATACTGTGCGTTCAGAACCTTCTTTTGCTCCAAGAAATGTGGAATCTGAAGGTACAAATTGTTAAACTACATAAATAATTAGTTTGATTGTTAGGTAAGTAATGGTTTTATGTCGTACATAGTTGCCTGAGTGGATTGCTTCCTTCTGTCAAAATTTAATAAATGCTACTGAAACTAAAGGGAAGATTTTAAAATCTTTGTAACACAGGAGAACAAGTTCCTTTCTGATGAGTTATATTCCAAAAAATACAAGTTGTTTCTCTGAGTATTACAAACTTGCATTTTGATATATAGTGCAGAGGAGTGTTATATTGGTCCAACTTCATATAAGTCATTCAATTCGTTTTAAATGAATATTGTCCTACAAAGAGGGTTGTTTGTGCATTCAAGTAAATACTCTTTACAAAGAATTGTTTTGACAATAGATGTATTAATATTTTTGTTATGATTTGTGAAGTTTATTGTCTGGTTAGCACAATTATGCAATATGTTAATAGTTTCTTCAAAGGATGAGTTCAATCAGTATTTTAAAAAAATATTAGGTTGAGAGCATGTTTATTAATAAAGTTACTTTTTCTGATGACCAAACTCCAAATTGAAAAAGTAGTTAGTCAAAGCAAATAGAATAAGAAAATTTCTTTTCCAAACATCTATCAATTGAAATGAGTCATTCTGTTATTTGTAAATAAAGATTTGTGAATATTTATCTTCTGTGTTAATTTATTTTATTTTTAAGATCAGTTAGATGCATGTTATTTATAACATGTCAATGAGGTCAATGCTCTTGTGACACAGGCCTAAGAACTTCAAAATTTGTGGTACTTACATTATTTTCAGTATTAATAATCTTAATCTCTTTTCTATAACATTTCCAATTTTTAAATGTGTTTAAACCTAGCTTTTGCTCATCAATAACAACGAAAGTCATTAAATTTTTAATGTAAAACTTGTGATATTTGAAAGAAGGCACTGATTTCAAGTTCTTATGATTTCAATGCAGATTAGAAACTACAGTATTTGGAGGTGGGTTGGGGGAGAAATTCAATACAAAACTTTTATCCCAATGGGATTACTCTTTTGGAATGCGATGCAAGCAATACACAATACACGATATTTGTTTTGAATACATTAAATAAATTTGCAATATGTTGGTTTTGGGGAGGACTTGCGCATATTGGATTCGCGATTGTTCCCTACTGAACTAAGGTCAATATAAACAGGTGTTTGAACTTACGTCCCCAAAGTTAATTGTGCATTTAAAAAATACTATAATTCGATACCAATTGGGTTTAAACGGCGCGAATTCACTTGCGTTGTAGCAGAAAGGGTCAAACACCTGAAAACTTAGTTGTCAGCAACGAAGCGAAGCGCTCCGAGTTGCTCTGCTTACGCAAGCGAAGAGAGGTGTAAAAAGCCATTCTGACTCGGGTCATGCTCGGGTAAAACTGTTCTTGAATAGCACAGTAGGACGGTCGTGCTTTCATTTTCGTGTTTTTAAAGCTTCCTTGAACGGAAGTCTTCAAGGAAAAAGTTGATAACGCTAGAATGATAGGAGTTGAGCCCGATATTAAAGTGTCAGGCGCGCCCATGCTATTTTCTGTCTTTAATTACTTACAAATGTTTACTGGGTCAATGGCCCCAAGTCGATCGGGTTTTTCTAGATTTCCTTAACCCTTTTGAGCAAATGTTGAGATGGCCCCTTCATTTTCATCTGCACATAATTCCCTCGGAATTACTCCGATCTCCGTTCGTATTTGCCTTTTATCCTATTGTTTCTATCCCAAATACCACAGTTTCCTTCAGCATACAATACAGAGTCGGAAAACAAATTCCTAAAACGAAAACTGCTACAACAGTTTTTGACCTTCCATGATGCGCATTCACCCGATATGGCTTTTCACATATTGATTCACTAACTCTCATAATCATGGATATTGAATATTAAGAAGTGTACTTTAAATGTACAACCAATGTATCGTACCTGACTGCTGATGGCCTGCTGGCCAAGTGGAAATAAATAAATGTAGCTTTACTATAAAATTACTAAACCTGTGCACGTTTTCATGAACTCAGTGAGGTATATAGTTATTAAAATCTTATCTTCATGTTCTTGCAGCAGTAAACCGATTCCTTCACGTGGAGCACACTGAGGGATAAGAACCAAAATCTGTAGATCATTTGCCGTTTCAAATACTTTTTATTACACTGCAGCAAATATTTTCATAATATATTTCCACAAAAGTCCTAGATATATTCATAATTCAACTTAGCTACAGTAGGAATTCAGTTTTAAGTAACCGTGTTACAGTTAGGTAACTTAGAAATTAGGTAACACAGTTTACACTTCTGCTACTACATAGTAAGTCATACAGTTTTAAAGGTTTTTGACATTTAATAAATTTTCTTCGAGAAATCAAATTGAGCAGTGGCCGGTTCGACTTACTCTCCCAGCTCAGAACGCTAAACGTGTGCAGGTAGTCTGTATTCTCTTCTCCGTTTCATTCTAGTCTACGATAAATAAGTCGCGGGGAAAATTTGTCTTGTTAAATCCATATGATTGTGCGCGTATACATGTTAAAGATACCATGTACGAAACAATCACATGACAAAAATATCACAAGTGCGCTTTTAATAAAATGGAGCTAACTGTTTTAAAAGTCAGCGAATTATATACGAGTACTATTATTTCGAAATGTATTTTTACTTTCTCGCATATTCCTATAAGTAATGCAAAGTATTTTAATAGAGAAATGGTGCCGATTATTCAACAGAAAAACACAGTTTGTGGGTCTCTGATACCGAAAACGGGGATTTTGCTAGTTTCTAAACTGCACAGGATTATCAGGCACGTCCAACTGCGCCCGCAAGAGCTATTTGGCTGCCTGGGGAACCCGGCGCTCTTACGGGCACGGGCAACTTCCCCTGACTCCGCACTCGTACACAGGTTTGCCATCTGTCCTCCTTTTGGAGGACATGCCCTCCTTTTTTAATATTGTCGTCTTTACTTTTTTAAATTTATATGAAATGTCCTCCTTTTACTTTCTCGTAAACGTACGTATATACGGTGTAATGTACGTTGTATAAAGTTATGTAATGCTACGGAAAATCGATTTCGGGATTTCAACGAAAATACACGTTTTCGGGTCCCCTGATACCGAAAAAGTGTTTTTTTTTTTAACGTCTGTCCGTCCGTCTGTGAACACTACTAGCGCCTAAACCATATGTAGGATTTTTTTCTAAATTGCAGAAACCCCTGTCCATCCGACTCTAGTTGAAGCTTTGAAATTTTGAAAAACATTCTTTAAAATTTGGGGGTACTTTACATGAAGCCCTCCGGACATTTTGAAAATTTTCCGAAAAACGGCTTCAAATTTTTTCTTTAAATTTCTTGTAAGAATAGAGTATATTACACTTATAAAAGTGGCATAGGTCCGATTTTCACGGTTAACTCTGAATTTTCGAAAACTGCAAAACTTTGAATTTTTTTCGAAGTCTTCCTACAACTATAAAATTGAAGACACAGATTTTTCCTTCAGATGAAATTTGTTACCCACAAATAGTTCTTTCGTTAAGGCCATGTATACTTTCTTGAAAATTTTAGTAGTTTTTGTGCAATATAGCGTGCAATATTTACCTTAGAGGCAATTTATTCACACTATTAGATGTATGAGTACATGTGCTTTAAATAATGTCAAATAAAGTTTATCGAAAACTCAACATTTCTGTAAAAATGAGCTCAAAATTCCGAATTTTCAGGAAAGCTCAAACGCCATTTTCTCAAAAAGAAGCTCCAAACTTTTTCTTCTAATTTCTCCAATAGATAATGCTAATTGCAGTGTTTAATATGACGTAAAGTTAATTTTCGTGTATTCTTTTCTTTTCTTTCAATATTTCTCACGCCGTTAATATGCACACTTTAATGAATTTCTAGACATTATTGAATTTGTGAATGAAAGTTCTTGAAATTAATTTAAATGACGTTTTTCGAAAACTCAATAGATTCCTTTGAAATAGAGCTTCAAATTTCGTTTTTGTAGTAACTCTTAATGCCATTTTCTTAAAAATGGCTTCAAATTTTTCAATGAAAATTGCTTTTTAAAACAATGTTTAAGCATTCTTTAATATTCTTAAAATGATATTTGGGTTCTACTATTAGGAAACTAAGAAAGTTGAGAAAATTTCAAAAAAATGTACTTTGGGCGGCGATAGATGGCAGCAGGCAAGAAGGAGGGGCAAGACTGTATAGTACCAGCCCACACCAAGGAAATTACAAAACTTGACTACGAGAAAGTCTTTGCCATTCTGTAGCACCTTAGTTTGTTCTGTTTAATGGAAAAATATTCTGGCATATTTTTTAAGTAATTTAATTAATTAAAGGATTCACTTCATGTTTTAAATATCTAGATTTTTACTCAAATAAATGGCCTGCATAATAGATCATTAGGCTTATTGTGATATAAAACTTATTTATGCTTATTGTTTCGTGGATAACGAAGATGTGTGCGTGGGCGAACTTATCCAGCCGGAAGCTTTCATTGTTAATGACACAAAGTTTAATATGATTTTCAGAGACTATTAATGGTTTGGAATTGTTGACTACATTGTCTATTAATCGTGGATTATAGAAATGTAAAATATCCTTCTTTTTATTGAAATGGCCTCCTTTTTTTTGGTAAAATGTTCTCCGCTGGGAAAAATTTTTCTGGTAACCCTGATGTACATGCACAAGCTGGAGCGGCGCGAGGCGGTGAATAATAGCTTAATACCAAAATATACTTTCCAGATTTTTGCTATCAAATAATCGAGAACTGTATTGTTTATATTCTTCACTACTTATTACTATTTGATGTTTATTTTCTTATTAAGTTCTCTCTTATATAACCATCTTTGCTAAGTGGGAGGAATATTTTTGTACGGCAAATTCTTTCCTTGTTTTCGTTTTGTGCTGTGTTATTAAATCATTCACTTATTTATTGTATTTAGCAATAGTGTGGAATAAATTAACAAGTTAACAATTCTCGCTTAAGGACGGAATATCTCTTCACAGACAAGAATATCTGTTAAACCTTCTAACCTGAACGTAGAAAGTTAATGCTTTTATATCACTCTTTAAGTAAACAGGATTACAAAATCAAGACAACTTTTGATTCAAATTTTTTAATTTTATTTTCAATTGAGAATATGAAATCGGACTGATGTTTTATTTAATTTTAATAGATCATTTCTTTGCCTTGTAGAGAAAATGGGAATTAATATAGCTAAATTTGTGACTATGACTGTCAAGTAACGTCTCCAAAAGACTGTCATGGGCCAGGTATTCAGTGACGTACCACAACTTCATATAATGGGTAACCATTTCGCTGTTGTGCTAAAACACGTCTTTGAATATTACATGAATTCACAGATCTTTACGGTGATGAAATCTCTATGGATCTATTTAAGGGATACATTTTCGGTAAGAATAAATATTGATTTTACAAAGTGCAAGAAAATTTACTATTACAATTTGAGAATTCACATTAAAACTGGCACAGCCTTCAGGTATTTTACACTTCCTTTCAATGAAAAAAGACGTATATTTTAGAAATTTTGGTCACAAAACATTGATATACATTATCTTGTTTGCAAAACAATTCATGAGTATTTTCTACTTTTCCTTTTCTTGGCTATTTAAAGATTTAAAATTTAAACGGACTAAAAATATTTATTACCACACCTTTCGCAATGTTTTCCCACCAACACCTACCTGTATTAATTCGTAAATATATTAATATTTTACCAACTTACTACACAAAGTGCAAACATTTTCCATGTCTAATTTCATTTTAAATTAGAGCAAGTTTGTAGTATTGAAATTGATTCATCTGAGGAGTATAAAAGATGGTACCCTCTAATTAAATTTCGGACGACATTTGTTGTCGAACGACGCCTTTCTCCCATGTCGGCCTTCAGATCTGAGAGAACCCAGCACTGCGTCTTGACTTTAACTTTAATATATCGGCGGCTGCTGAAAAATCTGTTTCTTAAGGAATTCCAATCTCCGTTTCTTAAAGATTCTTCTTAAATAAATGGAAATACTAAAGGTCATTTTAACGAAACGCATAATTTCAACCAAGACAAATTTCAATCACTATGTCTAGTGGCAAAAGTCCATCTCTGTGTTTTACTGATTTTAAGATTTTGGAAGTAGATAATATGGTAATTTTTCCTACCAAAACCTTTTTTCTTCTGTCGCCAGTCTCTTAATACTTTAAGGTCGCTGCAGCACAAGTTTTATAAATTATTTGTGAAATTATTCACGAAGACATCAGCTTGTCTCTGCTTACAGACCAACTCTCCTCAACAACCTTTGGTGTCCACAGTATCTCGTTCTTCGACCAACTTGTCGCTTAACTGTTTTCAAACACATATATACCTTACATGGGAGGTCAGCAGTGACGGTTCCTTTGGGTGTGTAAATCGTGTGTCACCGCCAAGGAAATAAAAATCATTTTTTTATTTTGAATTCATTTAGATTTTTTTTTTATTTATTCGGTCTTCCTTGCGATCGGCGTCATAGATCGGCACCAGCGCGTCCATACGACGCAGGCTGTGTGTGAGCGCATCTCAGGCCATTGGTGAATACTGCCAACGTCTGCAGGATGGAACGGGAGGCAGCAGCGCATGCGCGTGACACCCCCCCCACTCAAGGCTAAAACGTGCGTGGGCGTTGGATCTCGCTTCAACGGCCTGTTGGAGAGTGAGCGTTCGTGGTTGTGATATTCCCGTTGCGGTTTGCAGCTTTTAGCGATACTCATGAAATTGGTGTTAGTTTTTGATAAGGATAGTGAAAACGCGGAACAATAGTTTTAAATAATTGATTTCTTTCCCTTTCGTATGAAGAAAAGAAACAAGTAATTGATAATGGACAACCTCCTGGTATTTCAGAATTTAATTTTTTATCCACTTTGGTTAGGTAATGTGAAACATTATGCTATTATAATCAGTTTCGTAACGAAGTACTTTACCGCTCTAGTGTGGTAATGAATTTCATTACCACACTAGTGCGGTAATGGCATACGAGTAGGGTTATTCTGAGACAAGCACTATTCCATGGTCTACTATTGAGAATAACAATAATTATTCAAAAAAAATTATTATGAAAATAACTTTGTTAACAATTTTTCAAATAATAACAATAATAATAACATGTTTTAATTACTTATATACATTGACAACAAATTTCTTGCAATTCGAAATTGTAATTCCTGATGATGTTGAAGCCTGACAATTCATATTAGTATTTGAAATACTATTTTCCCCCATAATTTTCATAGCTATTTGTTTCTTGTTTTCTACCGACGATTCCACATACCCTTCTACAACAGAAGACGACTTCCATCCACCGTGCCTCTTCAGCATATCCATATCAGCACCTGCATTTGCTAGTAATGAAGCGGACGATCGCCGAAAACAATGTCCTGTAAATCTTTCAGGGTTCTGCAAAAAACCAAGATACTTTGCTATTAGCTTCGGAATGCCTCCAAAAGTATTTATTCCAACAGGTTGGCAAGTACTTTTTCCATTTTTGTAAAATACAAAGAAACGATCGTGCTTGACACTTTCAGGCCGAAGGCGAAAATATTTACGAAATGTTTCTAAACAGTTAAATTCTTTAATATTCCCTTCACTAATTACAAATTCTCTCGCAATTAAAGTCTTACTGTTTGGTATATTAATTAATTAATTTATTTATTTATTTATTTTACGTCAAAAACAGTTAAAAACTGCGTATGACGTGCTATGGGAAAAAAGTGAATTGTGTGCACATTTTCAAAATTCTGTGATCCCTACACTAAGTCATATACTACTTAAATTTTGAATTTTTGAAAGGGAGAAAAAAAACTCCCATGTAATAAAATCTATTTTCAAGGATAAACAAGCAATAAATTTTGAATTTTAAAAGGGAGAAAAAAAACAAAATAACTCCCATGTAATAAAAACTATTTTCAAGGATAAATAAGCAATAAATTTTGAATTTTGAAAGGGAGAAAAAAACAAAAAAACTCCCATGTAAAAAAATCTATTTTCAAAGATAAATAAGCAATAAAATTTGGCTCTTATTACTTCCTGCCGCGACAACATGGAAACGATAATTTGAATAATTGTATTTCCCACTGAATTCCCAATACATTATCTCAGTCCATTATTAATGAATTATTGAATTAATGAATTAAAATACATGTTTGTCTATCCTCTATATCACTTATTTTAAGATTCTTTAACTCATCTCTACGGCAAGCGCCAAATATACCAATTATTAAGGTCACCTTCATCAACAAATAATTATCGTCAGCTTCTATTAAACATTTATGTATGTCTTCTTTTGAAAATATCTTTGACTTTTTTGTTTTATATGCTTTACTTTTCCTTTTTAAAAATGCAAACAACTGGGTAAACTTACTCATATCAATATTATCCTTAACTAATAAAGTATTCTTCAGCATAGAAAAGTGGGTCCAAAAACGACTCAGTTTTTCCTTTTCTGACTTGCCGGAAAAGTAAGCCATTAAACCATTTCTGATATGTAATGAACGTTTTTGTTTTCACATCAATCCTTAAAAATTGAGTACTCACGCTCATATTTCTTCTTTGATTTATATGGTAGGTAACAAAGAATCTATAGCAGCATTTGCTGCTATTTCTATTTCTGAGTCTGAACTGCATTCGCTCATATTGTCGAAATGTGTACACCATGCGCGTTTCCATTGTTCTCCTTGTTAAGAACAGTGTCGCCACTTAAAGGGGGAAAATGTTAATACTAAATGAAAATTTTAATCTTAAATCTAACAAATTTTTACAAAGTGGATAAAACGTTGTACGATATTCGTGTCGTAACATCTGATTACAATACTCAATTGGTTACCAAACTCGGCCTAAAGGCCTCGTTTGACAATTTTCCTATATCGTATTGTAATCGGATGTATTACGACACTAATATCGTAAATAACTATAAAATAACGCGTCGAGCATGTCTTTTTAAATACTTTAAAATGTATTATTCTAATCTTTGCAATAGAAATCACAACATTCTCATTGTTGTTATTTTGTGACTATCTTTCCCTCAGTCTTCCAATATTAAAATTTAAAATAAAATCAGAATTGTGTTTATATAATTCAATTTTACTCGAAATATGTAAGCGAAACGAGTAGTGTGGGGGTTAACACTTTCCTTCACTGCCAACGCCCTAAGTCCAGAGTAAGGAGATGCCACTGGAGGTGGCGTAAGGGCATAAAGTAAAAATTACATTACAAACACAGTAGGGAAAAATAAGGAAAGAAAACACTGGGATCTGACAGAGATGAAAACGAAGTGGACAAGTTCTTGAAAAACTCTTTTATTATGAACACTTAAAAGCATATTAGTTACAATGAATATCTTGATATCTGTGTTGAAGGAAGAGCAGTATTTTTGTTAAAAGATCTTTTAAGATATGAATTGAATCACATATGTATGGAGTACAAATGCAAATTTTTTATTACAAGAACACTCCATTTGATGAAAATTTAGAAAAATATTATGAATTACAGATTTCTAGACAGGATACACTCTTCCCACACAGATCTGGAAAAGCACAAAGTAACACTATAAGAACAGCAATTTAAAACATTTATTACAAATCTTTCTTAATAAGATGTTTTCAAAAGAAATTTTATGTCATATTATTGCTGATGTGATTTTTAATTATTAGAGAATGACTCCATGAAGATGAAATATTTACAAGGTAGAAAATGTCAGTTTTGAAGCACGAAGTATTCAATATGAAGCATTATTTACAAACTATGATGCAATGACAATTTCATAGTTGAACTACTTCCAATCACTAACTCATATTGGAAGCATAAGTGTATTGCATCATCTATCATTGTTCTAAAGTTTCTTCACAATCTGTCTAATTGGAATATTTTAAAATCACATGTAAAAGTAAGTAACTTCTGTATAATACATAAAGAAATTGGCAATAGAAAAAGGTGATAAAAATGAAATAATTGAAATACAGTTCTCATACTTTAACAAAATCACTAAGAATACATCTCAACTAACCAGTCACTTGAAAGGCAACTTAAAATTATTGCCTAATTAGATTATATCTCGAATGTTTCACAATTTGAACACATCTGTAGATAATTTGTGGACAGTATTCATATTTACATCAAGTGAAAGTGTATTGAAATTTGGAGGAAAAGCTGGGGATTGTGTGTATTTCTAGTAAAAAAAAAAATAAAGTAATGGATAACTTTCCTGAGAATATTCTATTAAATACATTCAGGATTTCATCACAGGAAGTTTCTATTTTTTCCAAATTGATAAATATAGAAAATTAGCAATACTTCTGTGTTGAAGGTTAGTTTGAATTTTAAGAATGCTAATTAATTTTTTGGTAGTGCTGAATTCTGTGATGCATGTTGCTCTCGTGTTACTTATAGAGAATGTATAACACACCCATGAAATAAAACATTTCTAATAGTTCCTGAAGATAATTTGAAAAACGGTTTCCTTACTTGTCTTATATGATTCCTACAAGTGTTAAATTCATTCTGCTTTACAATTCACCAGTCTGGTGAATCATACAGATAATGTATCTACGAAAGATGAGATGCAAAAAAGGATCTGTGAAACCATTCTTTCTGGTCATGTACATTTTCAGCTAGATATAACTTAGTTTTTCCATTTTCTTGAGCACAATAATGTTTGGCCACATCTTCCGACTATTAGAATGGAAGCTTTTGAATAATCTCATTTGAATTAACACAGCTTCTCCAGGACGCGTAGTCCGCTTAAATTCTTGGAAGAAAGGAATTGTGCATAAGAATTGCCATAATTCCTGTAAAAAGAGTGGCAAAAGTAACCAGGAATGTGGATGGGACAATGCTGACACTGGAGTCTTTATTGCAGCCATTGTACTGACAACAAAATAAACAAAAATATTCTTCTTTGCTTCTGTCACAGCCTTCCAGACCCAAGCCACGGCTCATCATGTTGTCTTCAAATGAGCATGGACCCAGACCGCACTCCCGCTTCAAAACGAGACCATTTTGTGCTGAAAAATACAAACGTACGAACAATAATTGATTAGATCAGTAATGAGAAAATATAGAAGCTGTTTAATAATGTAAGTTTAGGAACCCTGAGTTAGTGTTAGATCATTATTTGGTAATAGCAAAAATAAATCCTAAAACCAGATGAGCTGAAAGCAATACGGGATATAAAATACGATGACAAAAATTCACATGAGTGGGAATTCTTCAAAAATATCTGAAAAAGCCTGTATGTGAATGTTTAGAATAAAACTTGAAACTACAAAGAGAAAGAGCCTCCACATATGAAAAGATGAATTACAAGATAATGGAATAAAAAAGAGTCGTATCTCAAGTAGCTACAAATCAAAACAGATGAATGTATAAGAAACTATAAAAAAATTTGAGAATTAAAAAGTCGGTGCGAAATTCTCAAAGGAGAAGCCGGGACATATATTTTGTAAACAGAATGAGTTCATGGCAAACAAACAATGGCATGTAAATTATGCAACATTTAAATATATCTCACAAAATGATGAAGATAAGAGATAATTTCTGGAGAAGAATGGATCAAATATTTTAAAGATCAATGGACAGACAAAACGATAGACATGTCTGGCGCGGACGGAGAAAGTTGATACTTCTCTTGCGGATAGACATGCTCTGCGCCGTTGCAAGAGCTGGGAGTGTCCTGGAAGTTAGATGTAAATCTATACTTGCATTTTTCTAACGAGGCATCTGAGGGTAGTATCTCCAAGATGGAATATGTCACAGCTTTTCGCGTCTTTTTCGGTCGTGCTTGATTTGCTGCTCTGCTTGATACGGTCGCTATCATGCGACGTCTTGTGGCAGGGTCAAGAAACGAAAAAAGTCGTGCCATCTTCTATCTAGGAGACACTATTCTCAGATGCCACGTTAGAAAAACCCAGATACATGGCTGATTAAGAAATTCCCTTTGAAGCAAAAAGACGTAGAATTACTGAATGCTGGTTACAAAAACGAATACCTTTTACTTGGAAGAACGATATTGTTTCAAAAAAGGAGGTTGGAAGAAACGTTCTTCCGGGAAGACTCACTTATGATAAAAGAAGAACGTATATAAATGACATTAACAATGCAGAACATAAAACTTATTATCTACCAGTCTGTTTCGTTTACCAGCATTTGTTATATGATATATCAAAGCCAACAGGTTTTGGAGTCGTTACATGCGAAATCACCGAGTTGTATCACCTTTATCAGCTTTCAAGATAGGGGTGCGCATAGAGGGAACGAGGAGGGCAATGACCTCCTGTAAGTTTTGAAAGGAGCCCCGTAACCGCATGTAATAAAACATTTTATTGACGTAAATATGTTTAATCCTTGAATTTCCCTTTTTAAACACGACAATTTGTAAAATTGTTTTACATTTGGGGAAGAGGCTCTGCAAGCCAACTGGCAATTCTGTAAATGGTTCAACATATAATCAATTATATTTATCACTTGCGTCATTAAAGTTATTTCACTCCCCTGTAGTATGTTTTATTAATTTACTGTCATAATTCAATTAAACATTTTAATGGAAAAGGGGCTCAGGTACGTCGTTGCATCCCTATGGTTTTAGGCTGTGCCCATTGCTTTAATTAAATAGAAATATCACAAAACCTAAAAGGAAAAAAGTGAAAGATTAGTACTGGTACATTTCTGGACAATGAAACAATCGAAGATGTTCAATCCTATTGATCACGCCAATTGAAAAGAGTAAAATCTCTACACCTGTGAAACTTTAACTGCTGAATTGCTTATGTTTATAACTCGTTCGAAACTATGGACGAGTTCAGCTTCAGTAGTCGATCGAGGAGAAAGTGAGAGAACATTTTAAAAATCATTGCATTACAAGGATGTGCACGTCAGTGTCTTCTATTAATGAGGATTGGGTGGTTGGTTGGTTGGTTGGTTGATTAGTGGTGATTTCAATGTGAAAGGTAGAGCGCACTCTGGTCGACAACAAAGAGTGAAGACGGGCGATTGCAGGCGTTACTGAATGGTGACCCAAGAAATGATTAATTTAAATCACGCATTGATCGAAAGACGACCGGAATGGGCCAGAAGACATGTCAACGTAATTTTGTTATACGACAATACTCTGTCTCACACGGAAAGATCAATGAAAGACACTTTGAAATCGCTTGGATGGGACATCCTTCCGCACCCGCCGTACTCCCTCGACTTGGCGCCATCTGACCTCTTCGCATCAATGGGGCCGCATCAATGTAGCCTTAAGGATGTTCAGAAACAGTGGAACTGCGGAAGCGAGAAATAGTTACTTGTTACTACGTAGGCAATACGAGGCCACAATTAAGAAATCGAAGAAATCTTGGCAGAAGGGTGAGACAGCAAGAATAGAGGCAATTTTAAGAAACGATCATAATAAATCAATTTGGGACGTTATAAGATCTCTGCGTAATAAAAGAAATGTAAGTAATACAATCTCATCAGACGCGTGGGAGCAGTACTTTTCACGGGCGCTCACAATAGCGAATATTGAAACAGGGATAGATATTATCACGGACCGGGGTGTCCCTGAATTAGACGAACCTATAACCTGGAATGAAGTAAACAGGGCTATGCTAGCCATGAATAATAAGAAGGCAGGCGGCGCGGACGGCATTCCGACAAAATTTATTTCGGAATTGTGGCACATAGACCCAGAGAGTATTCTGGATTTATTTAATGCAATAGTTGATTCCGGATCGTATCCAGAAACGTGGAGTACAGCGATCCTCCAACCGGTCTTTAAGAATAAAGGCGATACAAATTGCCCACATAATTATCGCGGAATTAGTCTTTTACCAGCGCTGAGCAAACTATTTTGTAAAATACTCAACGGGCGACTGAGTGAATGGGCGGAAAAGCACGGTAAAATATCAGAATTGCAAGCAGGCTTTAGGAGAGGCTTCGCGACTACCGACAATATCTTTGTGTTAGATACCCTAGTAAAACAGGCGCTTGCGCGTAAACGGAGCCACTTATATTGCAGTTTTGTAGATTTCGAAAAGGCGTTTGACTCTATCAATAGGAAAGCTTTATGGCAAAAACTTAATGGGCTAGGCGTCTCACGTAAAGTTTTAAAAGTGCTGCAGAGCATGTACGAAGACGTAAATTTCTGTGTCAGGTGCGGTGATGGAAGTACAACGCGAAAAATAAAATCGACAGTAGGAGTAAGACAGGGCTGTCCTCTCTCACCGCTATTGTTTATCTTGTTTATAAACGATTTATTGACGTGGTTACAGGAAGCGGATACATCTGCACCGGAAATTGAGGGCCTGAACATTCCCGGACTACTATATGCTGATGATTTAGTTTTATGTTCGGAGACTATTGACGGCTTACAGAAAAGTTTAAATCTCTTAGAAACGTATAGTGAAACATGGGGATTAAAAGTAAATATTCAAAAAACTAAAGTAGTTGTCTTCAAGAATGGATTTATCTGGGGTAACAAAGAGAAATGGTTTTACGCTCAGGACGAGATCGACCGGGTTAAAACATTTACATATCTTGGGGCAAAATTTTCCATGAATGGGGGATGGAATAATCACATAGTGGCGGCGCACAGTAAAGGAAGAATTGCGCTCAAAGAAATCGTTTGCGCAGTGCGCAGGGTTCCGGAATTGTCTTTAAAGGTGTGCGATACAATGTTTAAATCGCTAGTTCTCCCAGCAATGAATTATGGGGCAGAAATTTGGGGAGTGGATAGGATAGATCGACTAGAAAGCGTCGAAACAGATTATTTCAAATTAATTCTCGGAGTCTCTAGATTCGCAGCAAATGCCGGAGTCCTAAGAGAGGTCGGTAG
The DNA here is from genome assembly GCA_011170035.1 of Teleogryllus occipitalis. NCBI lineage: Eukaryota > Metazoa > Arthropoda > Insecta > Orthoptera > Gryllidae > Teleogryllus > Teleogryllus occipitalis. The sequence continues at coordinate 63,973 of BLKR01001391.1, forward strand.
TGTAGGAATTTGGAAAGATTTTAAAATGAAACCCATTAAACTTTGGATTAAATTAGCAGGTGAACAGTCTGACACACTTATACATAGATGTTTTCGAGTGCAGTTACAGGGAAGCAACCAACGCCACTGGTCGTATAAAATTAAACTGCTACTGGAACGTGCAGGTCTGGGAGACGTTTCTCCGGAGATGGTGGGAGATAGGGGAACACGTGAGATAGAACGGCTAATTTCGGGTAGACTTGCGGATATTAAAAGGCAAGAGATCCTGGCAGCAACGGCCGAAAAACGTTCGCTAGTTGCGCAAATTCACGCGAGTCCGTTATGGGGTTGCGAACGTTACGTAAACACACTGCGAAAGGACGCAAGAGGGGGATACGCTTGGTTCAGGGTCGGGGGGTGGATGCAACGTAGATTAAAGGACTCTAATGGTAATGGCATCTGTGTGCTTTGCGGTGATAGGGAAGACTGGATCCACATTCTTTTAATTTGCAATGCGACCGAAACTTGGAGAGGAAAATGGATGGGAATGGGAAATTACTACTTCCAACATAGGAACGTAACGCTCGCCCAAAACATTCTAGGTGATAAAAGATCTAACTTCATGAAAGAATTAGGAGCATTTCTAGGAAAGGTTCGGACCATTAGAGAAACTGAAATTAGGGAGTGGGAAAACAGCACTGGTTAGTACGAGCAGAGCCTAGACTGGAGAGAAATAAATAATAAATCAATAAACTAACAATAATTAAGTTAGTCAGTAAGTTATGTTAGGTTCGTAAACAGTAAAAAAAAAAGTTATAAGTTGTAGTCAATTGCTAAGTATAAGTAGATAAATAAGTCAATAAAAATAAATAAATTAACTTATAATAATTAAAATAAGTTAAATAAATTAAAATTAAATTAATTAAAATAAGTTAAATAAATTTAATTTAAATTAATTAAAATATGTTAAATAAATTAAAATTAAATTATATTAAAATAAAATAAAAGGAAACGGTTAAAATAAAACACATTAGGAGGCGAAGGAAAGTAGGAATCGGAAATGTTAGGGCAGAGGCGTTGGTGCGGACGATTTTCTGTGGTGCTGTTGTTTTCAGGTGCGGAGGAGGCCAAACACTGGAAGGAGAATGCCTGACGCCCGCGCCAAATAAATAAATGGTTTAAAAACCGGATAGATTAGCATGTACTCGGCTTCTGACGGCAGGTTTTCCCCCCTTCAGGGGTTTTTTCCTCAGCCGTACCTTATGGTCTCTTTTCCGCGGCTTTGATGTGAAGGAGAGACCATTTGGGGTGAATATCAGAATTCGAAAGGTTAGAACGCTGTAGAATGTAGGTATTGTAATGGCTTAAAGGCCTTCGGCCTAGCCACATTGCATCAAGATTTTTAATTTGCCTGTAATAATTACCTATTAAATAAAAAAAAATCAATGGGGCATCCGCTCGCAGAGCAGCACTTCAGCAATTTAGAGAAAGTTGGAAAATGGCTCGACAAATGGTTTGCCGCAAAAGACAAGCAGTTTCTCTGGCATGGTATTCATAACTTACGTGAAAGATGGGCGAAGTATGTAGAGGTCGTTGGCTAATATTTTGAATAAACAAAAAATGAATTTCCTTTGAAAATAACGTGTTTCCTTTACCAATAAAATCTGCAAAAACTCATGCATACACGTGGTACATATCCAACAGCTTAAGTTGTTCATCTGAAGTGGTTTCGATCAATATTTTACGTCATTTTTCTTTGCTTTCACGGCATTTTTCAAATATTTTAAGGACTTATTATTGATCATTTTTGGTGATGCTTTAGGTCATCAAAATCTGCTACCTAGTCATAATTGACGCTGCGGTGTGAACGGACCCGCGAATTTCGTCACCGCGTCTATCGCGGAACTTTCCGCGCCGCACCCACTGCGAATCTTCCGCGCCGGTCTATGAGAGCTATTATGCAACTTGCACTACCTCCTTGACATTAAGTGATGCCTGCGGCAAGTTCTTGCAGAGCTTATTATTATGACTGACCTCTTACAAACTTAGAAATTAGCTTTTAAATGTGACAAAAAAATTATTATATCTTAAAATTATTGTGAACGTTCTCTATCCATGGCTCAAGAACTACATACTTATTTAAGTCATATGGCTTAAATATTTATTACAAATTGTCTAAGGCAATACTCTCTAAAAAGCATTGAATTATTAAAATTAAGCAATGATCTGACAAATAAACGAACGAGTACAAAGACACTTAAGAGTACCCTAAGCAGTTTAATACCATACCATCTTTGGAGATGTGGGTGACACATCTGTCCTTGTTGCTGGGACAGAGTTGCAGGTCTTCTTCTCCACACTCTTCGTTGGCGTGCCTCACACATTGGTAGCAGGATAGGTTGGATTCGGTCAGGGCTGTAAAAGAAATAGAATTTTAGTGATTTATTGGGAAAAAGGTTATCATAAAAGTAACACTATTTTTTTTCAATATTCAAAGAAAATCGGTAATAATCTCTTACATACATTTACTATGTAGGCTTTCACACAGTACATTTTTTCTTTTCGTATTCTTTGTAAAGAAGGCCCTTTAAACAGTACATTCATCCTGCTACGAATTTGCATCATATTAGGCTGTAGGTAAGAATTAACAGCAAAAAAGACTAGCGTACAAAATATTGATAAAAGGAAACGAAAGGCACCAAAAAATTGATAATAAAATATTTAGTAAATGAAAGGAAAAATGTTGTCGGAAAATTTGTCAAGAAAATCAAAATACAAATTAATAAAACTTAAAATCAAGTGACAAGAAAAAACAAAGTCAGAACGTGTATCGAGAACAACGCACGATATCTGGAAGTATAAAAGATAAATTAAACAAAGAAATGTAAATAAGATGATGCTCAAATGATAACAATTATAAAAAACAAGGACAAAAATGCTTCAGTGAAAAAAATGAAAAGAAACATAATAGATACCAGAGAGCAAAGTTTAAGTAAAATTAGTGACGTTACAACATAGATACTTCTAAATACATAAAATTGTCTTCAAATTAAAAAGCTGTAATATCCTTCTCATGGGAACATCTATTCCTGAACGCCAATTAACGTAAATTAAACATGCTTAAAGCTCAGCACAACTTATTGTCATGAATGAAACTGTCTTAAAATACCTTATATAGAATATAGCAACATATTATTTTTAAGGACTATTTAGAACATGGGAATAATTGTTTATTAACAATATATTCTTCAATATCATTAACAGATGAATGCAAATAATATTTTGACTTAAAAAGCTAGATGTTAAATAATAAATTAATTTCAGTAATCAAAATTACAGTGATTTCGGATTAAAAGTATAAACTCACAGTATTCTTAGTATTGAAAGAAATGTTATTTTTTAAGAAATTTTTTTCCTCATTTTTTTCCTCGTTTCAAGAATATTAACTTCAATCTTTCGATAGAGCCCTTTCAAAGTGAAACATTCTCAAAACGAAAATGAATGTCTTTAATGCCTATCAACAACGTTAAGCCGATAAAACACTTTCTTTTTCTCTCCCTGAACCATCCTAACTGCTCTTGTTTCCGAGGTTAAAAATATTAAGAGAAGTACAACGAATAACTTGATGAAGACGAGATGGAAATCTCATCTGGATATTCACACAATATGTCTTACAAAAATGTTTTCTCAGACTTTTTAATGCCTCCTTGTTCACCCCTACAATTAAATACATATTGAACTTCAAATCTTTAATATTACAGATTACTTAATCGGCCTGCCCTCAAAATTTTACTATATTCTTTTCCTCTCTTACCATCGTGTCCAAGTGCTGCTTTTTTCCACCTCGGCCAACAATCGAATATCTCCAACAGAATTAAATTTCGATTCCCCTAAGAAATTTTTAAATTCCCTTGATTAAAATTTTTTTCACTTCCCAACATTTCTCTTCACCCAAATACTCTTTCCAAAATTTAACATTAATAAACAAATATTTTTATCGTGTATATAACAAATTACATTTGAGATTTCAACGTCCGAATAGGACACTCGTAATCAACTTAGGAAATTTCCCTTAAGATATCTGTACATCTGTACATTTCCCAGCTCTAAAGGACCTCTACGTCGAGAATGTAGAAATACACTCAAAACTCTTATCTGTGAAAGGATCGGAAGCAATTGCAAATGTTGGGAGAGGAGGGAACGATAATATATCGTCGCAATGGTAGAAAAAGCGGAGAACGGACGGAGAACGCCGCAAGGAGAACAGACAACATCGCAGAAACGAATGTTGCTCAAAATGCTCAAAATCAAGAAAGCAGCCTACAGTGAAAAACAAAAAAGTATAAAAACTGCGAGGTTTCCATTTTTCTTAATTTTTTCCTCGTTCTATTTCCCTAACTCTTCCCTCGGGATGTGAGTTCATAGCATGCTCACACTTTAAATCTCGCCTAAAAACAGTTTTTCTTGGAAGTGCATTTCCCAAAGGTAATTCTGAGAAAAAACAATTGTTTCATTGTGCAGATGACCCATCACGTCCCCCAGGTCACGCGAGGGGGTTGCCTTGTCTCTCAATAGGCGGCTGTTGCGATGCAGGTGGGCTATGAGAAATATTAATGATGTCTGTCGCGGCGCAATATCGTATTCAGAGGTCAAAGCAATAGACCAGCATCACATACAGAATTGCCTGTCGTTCACTTCAATGCAGTATAATTATATGAATTTGCCCACAAGATGTTGACAGACAGCTTTATACAAAACATCCGATTATTAATTTAAATACATATATACAATGAGCGTACAGAGTTTGTTAGGAAATTTTGGAGCGACGTTTCGGAGAACTCATTTTTCCCCATCCTCAGGGTAGACAATTTAAAGCAAAGAAAACATCAAAATGGAACCAAAGTAGTATAAATAAATATTTGTCACTATTTATTATATATTTTATAATATAATATATACAATAAATAGTAATATATAATATAATATAATATATTATATATTACTGTGGTTTCGATTTGATGTTTTGTTTTAAATTGTCTAGCCTGAGGATGGGGAAAAATGAGTTTCCCGAAACGTCGCTCCGAAATTTCCTAACCAACTCTGTAAGTTCATTGTATATCTATATATTAAAAAAAAAGGTATTCTGCTATGGCTTTGTTTAGAGCTTCTACTGAACCGATTGCAGTATTATTTCCCTTAAATGAAAGAATGTGATCTCCAGATGTGTTATCAGATACTTTTAGTGTTGACTCACCAACATTTACGGTGTAAATTAATTAATTAAATAATTCTTTAATAGTACGCTTATCAATAGTCAATTGTTTTCTTCTAAAGGGTTGCTGTTTCAAAATCGATATATATGAGTCGATAGATATGAATCTACTCTGCTTCATGGTGGCGCTGCTTAATGTTTTGTTTTGATTGTTGAGATTTGTTTACAATTCGTCAAGGTTTTGTTTCAGTGTAATAATTGCATTGTGGCGTTGATAGTTTGCATGTATTTGCTTTTGTGGTGTATTTTGTAGAGAACATTCGGACAGTGGGTTTTGCTCGGTTGTGCTTAAGTAGTGAAGTTGTACACAGGCTATGTCGAATTTCGAATCGTTGCCCACGCGCCCCAAAAGACGCAAACGTATTACATTAAGTGGACGCAGGGAAAGAGAAAGTCAGCGTAGAAGTCGTGTTAGTGAGGTCATTTCGTTCTCTGTTGGGTCGTTGTCTATGAAATGTCAGTTTTGTTCTGCTTTGTACTTCCCATGTGAGAGAAATTCTGCAAACAAGTTTATTCTGTATTGCTTAAATGGGAAAATAAGTTTACCTTCGAGCAATATTCCAAAAGAAATCAAAGTTGTTTATAGGAGATGATATTTCAAAAAACTTTAGAGATAATATTCGTCATTATAAATGTGCTCTTTCTTTTGTGTCATTTGGTGCCGATATTGCATTGCCACCTGGTCATGGGCCATACATGTTCAAAATTTTGGAAACTCATCACAAAATATCTTCGTTAAACCCTGAAGATCCAAACAATGCAACATATTGTGAATATTAATCTGGGCACAGTATTTTACATTTATCTCAGATCGCACCGTCAAATTTTGATGGGTTCGCACTAGTATGTATATAAATTAACGAAGACCAGCACCAGCTGAGTTTAGCCAGTCAGCATAGTCGTTGACTCTGCAGCGTCTCTCGCCGGCCGGTCCGGTTCGATGATGCAGATTCTCGACATTAACCCTACTGCTAGGTCAAATTCAATCCTTGTCTGAAGAGAATCCCAGCGGCCAGCTGCTCTGATCGGTAGTTTTTCTTGGTTGCTCCGATCAATACCAGGAAAATGCTGAAACAGTAGCCTCACAAACGGGCCATTCACTGCACGCGATCTTTCCTTCTCTCTCTTGTCCTATCATATCTCCCTTACTAACACAGACACACACTTGCATGTACTACACTACATTACTTTTCGGGAAACTGCTCGGGAGTTTAGATCTTGCCCCGGCTTGGCCGGTGCTTCGCTGAGGAACATATCTGAAGAGAAAACTCCCCCGCGCCGACGTTTAGGTTGGCGCCGAATCTCACCATCGAGTAGAGAAGAAGACGGCCACATCCTGAGTTAAAACCTTCACTACTCTAACGGAACTAATGACCACAGCAGTTGACGAGCCCGGAAACATCAATCATCGAATTCGCAACGCGCTGATGCCTTGAGCCCATTTGAGTTGCTGTCTACCGCTATTGCCTTATGCCTATTAAATTAAATCTTTTGTCTCTCTCCAGTGCCTTTTTAGATAGTGGGTGGATCAGATACGTTTTGTTCTGTATTCGCAAAGTTTCCCCAGGCATGGATGTACTCCTTCATTCGTTCTGTTATCAACGAGTCGAAATTCATTTTATGCTCTGACCAACCGTACTACAAGCCTTTGCATTTTTGTAGCTAATTTCATCAATTCAATTGTGTCATTTTCAACCGTTTCCATCCCTCCCTACTGCCTGCATTAAAGCGTCGTCGCTCCTACCGGCTGCTCTTGCCGCGGAAAAGTGTTCTTTATTCCCGATGCAACATTCTAATGTGACCTCATGTAAATGATCAATCTAACTCTACGTTGTACCAAATGTCTTTGGATTAACATTTGATAGGCATGTGATGACGCCAAAAGTGGTTTCCTAGTGACATGGAATAGCAGCCGCTTTTCTAGTGCCGTAATCTACACTTGTTGCCTCCAACTCGGAAAGAATAAATGAAGGGGATAAATCTTCATGCTAGCTGAGCGCATCAGTCATCCATGTCTAATTTAAAAATTTCACTCCGTTAAAAGTATCCAGACAGTATAGGTAATGGACTGAGAAATAAAGAATAACACTGAAATATAATTTTAGTTTCTGATTGCCCGGAAAATATCATGCAGCGCGCGCCTGTGGGTGACCACACAACCTCTGCCGAGGCCCAACTGACGAGCACAATGAAGATATAAATGCAGTACACAAGGCTTTCATATAGAACCTCTCATCGTTTAACCTGGTTTTCTTCATTTATCCCAATCCTCCGTTTCCTTCATTTAATTTTCTTGTCTTTTTTTCTGACATGCACTTTCTCAACTAATAGTACTAAGTTTCGAAATATCTGTAACTCACCCCACGACATACTAAAAACATGCATGAAGACAAGTTGTTTTTTAATTCAAGAGCCCTACAAAAAACCGGGGTCGGGATCGTAAACGTCATGTTTACTACTATAAACGTCTTGTGGTATTTTATGGAGGAGGAAAAGTCTTTGAGATAAAGTGATAAGCTTCGTAACTTCCGCTGACATTCCCAAAACTTCCGTGTTGTTGAAGTAAAATCTAATCTTTCATTGCATTATGTGGAGTGCTAAAACATTGTTTTTGAGCAATTCCTTTTCTATTATAAAGCCGAGAGTGATATTCATTAATTAAAAATTTATTCTGTATCTTATTTTGTTTCAAGAGAGATCATTACAAATTGCGAAGAAAACTCTAGTGGTTAAACATAGTTCACAAGTTTGCGAATCCTGAGAGGCTGGAGAAAAAAAAATGCGAAGAAAATTATTCATAGCATATTTTCAGAATTTGACGCCAAAATGTAAAAAAAAATATGTAAAATGAAAACAAAGAACTGAAGAAAATCAGCGGGATTCACAAAAGATGTGTAGCAAAGGGAATTATTTCTTTTCTACACAGGAATTCGGGTTGAAGTTTTGAAAACTTCAGAAATCAATATAAAGAAAAAATATCAGAAATTCTGTTATCGTAAGTGATGACTTTACAGTTCACTGCTGAGTTTCACAGTTCATCTGTTCTAATTCCCCATAGGATGTTTCATTGGGTTTGGAGTTTCGGAAACTTCAGCAATCAATATAAAGAAAAAATAATAGAAATTCTGTTATCGTAGGTGATGTCTTTACAGTTCGTAGTTTAGATTCATATAACACCTCTCCTAATTCCCAACCGGGATGTAGCATTCGGTTTGGAGTTTTGAAAACTTTAGCAATCAATGTAAAAATAACCTTCCAGAAAATTTCTTATCGTAAGTGATAACTTTATAGTTCATAGCTGAGTTTAACAGATTATCTATTCTAATCCCTAACCGAGATGTTGAGGATATCTCATTCGGTTTGGAGTTTTGAAGACTTCAGCAATCAATGTAAAGCTAACCTAACATAAATATTGTTATCGTAGGTGATGACTTTACAGCTCACAGCTTACACTCACATAACACCTCTTCTAATTCCCAACCGGGATATTACATTCGGTTAAAAACTTCAGCAATGAACATAAAGAAAAAATAACATAAATTCTGTTATCGTAGGTAATGACTTTAAAGTTCTTAGCTTAGTTTCACAGTTGATCTGCTCTAATTTCCAACCGGGGTGTTGTGGATGTCTCATTCGGTTTGAAGTTTTGAAAACTTCAGCAATCAATATAAAGAAAACAAATAATAGAAATTCTGTTATCGTAGGTGATGACTTCACAGTTCATAGCTGAGTTTCACAGTTGATTAGTTCTAATTTCTAACCGGGATATTGCGGATGTCTCATTCAGTTCGTAGTTTTGAAAACTTCAGCAATCAATATAAAGATAAACGAACAAAAATTACGTTATCGCAGGTGGTGACTTCACAGTTCATAGCTGCGTTTCACAGATCATCTATCCTAATTCCTAACCGGGATGTTGCGGAGCACGCCTCTATTTTTTGCCGTCGCTGCTCAACGAACCGACGCGCCGGAAATCCGATCCGCCGCGCCGCTGCCTCGCTCAACGCGCAGCCTCACGCCTAGTGCCCGTAGCGCTCCAGAAAGGAGTCACCGATTCTCGCCAGCACTTGCCAATATTACAGTATGCACCATGTCTATTCGTATACCTGATATTCAATAAATACTGATTTTCGTTCTTCGATATTGACATACTTTAAGAACAATTAGGTACGCTTCCTGGAAGTACGAGAAAGGTATTGCATGCCCTAAAATTCTATTATTTGTCGCGGTGTCAGACTTAGAAAATGTAGAAGTAAAAAGGTCACGAAATTGATGCAATATTTCTGTTCGTACAATTGTGTTACAATGTACAAAACTGAGTATAAATGAAGAATTTTCACACGAACGTCGAGTTCGTAACGGTCTGGGCAAATCTCTGAGATCAACTGACCTTGAGTACTTCACACTGGTTTCATCTCCTAGAATATGGGTAAGCGGAAAGAATTCAGTACTTGTTTGAAAGAAGTAATTGTTAATCTAGCCCTCAAAGGTAATTTATTAAGAAATATAAGACAAATGGTAAATAAAACTCATTCAACTGTGCAACAGGTTTTTAACAAATTTAAATATAACGGTTCCACAAAGAATTTGCTTCGGAGAAGCAAGAAGAAAAGGTTAGATGCGAGAGAAGAGTGCTTTGCTGCAACGGAAATCAATTCACACCCTATTAAGTGAATGTACCAAATTATGTACCAAAATTGCAAATTTCTATGAAACTTGCCACAGAAAGAAGTGTCATTCCATCCTCCGACGGATACTGTAGCCGTGGATATCACGGAAGAATTCCCAGGAAGAGGTCGTTTGTAAGTAAGAATAGCTATTCTCTGTGACTCAAGTTTGCAAAAGACTATGATAATAAAGATCAGGAATTCTGTTCTTTAGTCTGACGAAACGAAAATTAATTACTTCGGGTTTTTATAGTCTTCAGGAATGGACAAAGGCCAACACAAATAATAACGTTAATACCCTGCCTATAGTGAAACAAGAAGGCGGATCAATCTTGCTTTGGGACTGTATGTCCTCGAACGGTGTGAGAACCTTTCGTTTTATCGATGGAATAATGGACAAAGAGTTTTTAATCATATTTTGAAAACAATGTGTAGTACATAAATTAGAAATGGCATCTGATTATATCTTTGAGAAAGATTACCACAGCAAACATGAACGCTGTACAAGGAATGGCTAATTTGGAACGTACCCAAACAGTTGCATACTCTTCCACAATCCGCTGATTTGAATCCAATCGAACATGGGCCTTATAGAAAGACAGAACAAGAAAATACAATATTACGTCGAGAAAAGTCGTAATGAAAATTGTTTTGGAACAGTGGCAAAAAATAGTCCGAAAGTTGAGTTGAGTCCGAAAGTTGAAAGAGCCTTGTTAACTCAGCGCAGCGAAGATGCAAAGCAGTTATCGAAGCTATGGGTATTCAACTAAGTATTAGAACTTGGTACATTAAAGTTGTGAACTTTTTTCTACGTTTATTACTAGTGTTTTTGTTATTTCTGATTCGTATACGAACTGAAATTGTTGAAAGAAATGTGACATGTTTTTGTTTATTGCAATATATTTTTCTGTTTTGTCTAATTGTCACGTTTTCTTTCGGTGTATATACTCGTATACATTCAAAAAAATCAATACCATTGATATTTGAACCAAAATTTATTCTAACTAAATTTTCTGTATCATTATATTTCCCAAATGTTACTGTACGAACCAAACTGGTACATACTGTGGTATGTTTCCGAGTGATGTTCTTCACTCTTCTCAGACCCAGATGCTGAGAATATGTGAAGTGCCACAGGTTCAATACCAGGAGCTGGATGCAGCTCGTAGTAGTGAAACTTCGAAGACGTTGAATTTCACAATGCACGTTTATTCATAATACAAGTTACAAAGATTCCAATTAATATGTCCGAAAATGAATATAATTTTGATATCGAGAGTTATTAACATCTCGTGGCCGAATGCTGCCTTTGATAGGTGATACCACACTTTTATAACATATTGGCTTATTACATTTCTGACGACAATCATTACTGGAAAGAAATGTCTCTTTGAAATGTACAAAGTCATTGGAACTACACTTTCTGTTAGTCGGGCTATTTCCCACGGTTAAAAGACGTCTCTCTGAAACTCAGAATGGTATCGGAATCAAATATTCCGTTGACCTTACTCCCGGCTTGCCAGGTTGTCGGTTCCGGGTTGTTTCGGTTAAAGTAGGTGAGAGAGTTAGGATCGGTTCAGAGTCGGTTCTTTAAATGCCGATGGATTGTTGTCGGTTCGAGTCAGGAGGGATTGGTGACGGGTCGACTTAGTGACGTAACAGTAGCGTAACGGTTATGGAGTTATACATTTGGTTGAATTTTGGACTTGGGGTTATTATGCTCAAGAAACACTAACACTTCAGCTGTCTTATACTTTCAAAGGTATATTCATCGGTGATCGTACCGGAGGGTATTTGAAACTGCTGCTTTTTACAGTTATAACTCAGTTCACAACTGAAGAGCTTATTTTTAAAGTCCTCTATTTAGGTTTGTTTTCTAGTTTTTATGAATCAATATATTCTTAAGACTATTCTTCATAATGTTGCCAATTATTATGTACAAAAATTGCATTTCTTCTACATCAAACGATGTTTAAAAACTGTTGAATACTGTTTTGAACGGAAATGTAGAATATGAATACTTTGCTTTCCTGCAAAATTGTTTCATAGTTATAGGTCACTTTGGAAATAAGCTCCGTAAACATTCTTTTACGCAGCCATCTATGGGCGGCGTGCTTCAGTTTTCAGTTTCTTGCGTTCATTCACAATTTCCTGAGAAAACGAGAAAAATTAGTACTGTAGAGAGCTCTTCACAAATTTTGATAGAGATAAACATTACTGAGACGATATGTGGATAAAAATGAAGATAAGAAATCAGCTTTTGAAGTACAAGAATGAGAGTTAAAGCCATCGTACAATCAAGTGATTAGATAACATACTTTATTGAGCAAACAGTTTTATTATTTTTATTGTGAGTAATAAACACTGAGCCTAATTAAAGTTTTGGGAATTGGAATTTACAATGAGGCAAAAGTTCTAGTAGGAAAAAACAACCTTATGTTTGCCAGACGCATAATATTTACATTTATAACTTATTTCCGAATTGTGTTAAAACAAAGAGAATAAGGATGGTGATTAATCATTACCTGCAATACCACAAACACGTCACTTTTGTTCAAGAAAGGGAAACATTTAAGGACATCACACGAAATGAGTGTGTTCATCAATTGCGCAAGTTTGTTTTTGAGAAAGAGAGGCTGAGATCGTGAAGACTTGTCCGAAGGGGTTAGGTCGAGAGCGCGAGATGAGAAAGAGCACTCCCTTCGGAAGATTCTCAAGGCTTTTAGCAGAATGAAAAGGGGCGGAAGGCGTGGAGTCGGGGATTGGTATCACGCGGGTGAAGTTTGCGTGGATGTGGGCAAAAGTGAGGCGCAGAAGCGGAAGCTGCCGATCGCTTTCGTTGTTTTCCTCTAGACGCAAGAGCCACGACGGAACTCACACGCGACCTTCAACTATTACACAACAATGTACAATGCACATCGCGTCACTGTAGATTGTAGTGCAGAATTATGCACTATGAATACACACTTCAGAAGTGTTGTTCGGATTCTGTTCAATACAAGAAGTCAGAAAAGAACCTCACATTCTTCTGCTGTACTTAATCGAATTGTATGTGTAAAAAATATAACTGAAATTCGATTTTTTGAGAGATGCATAAACGGTATTGGTAAAAATTCCGTTTATTTCGTTGTGACTAATGTTTGACTTACCATAGTATATCGTCCAGCAATAATAAACTCGTAGTTTCACCATTGCTTGTTTTCCAGAAAATTCGTTCGGACATTAAGATTTGTTCCCCCTCCCCAATTTGTGCCATGTGCAGACATTTTAATACTGTAGCCTTGGATCAAACCCATAAATTTTACTCTTAAAAACTGCAAATGACGTTTCAGCGAACGATTTGAATAAACAAATGACTTTTTTAAAGATATGACGGAATTACTTTTAAAAAGGGATATTTTGTAGACCCATAATCTTATGCACATCTGCAAAAACCGTCATACATTGAACAGAAAAACAAAAGGATTCTAATTACACTACATGAATCACCCTGTTCACATAAATAATCACCTGTCTTACAGATACGTCACCAGGAAAATTCCGAACCATCTATCTTTCACAATTGATATTCAGCCTACAATCGGCAATGCCCTTATCGTACCGGTCAAACGAAGTTTTTTGTAACGTACGACAACCGGGAGCTGCGGAGCAGTTCGGTCCTGACAAATGGATTCATTATTCTGCGTCGAGACCCCTCCCCTCCCCAGCCGACCCCACACCCGGCGTTCCCTCACCACTGCTAGCGATCTCCATCCCCTCAGCCCACGCCCCTCTCTGGCCTTCATTGTGGAGTTGCCGACAATGTTCGTGTAAAAGGGAGGTCACTAGGTAACGGGAAAACAACAACAAACGAACAAAAACGTATCAACACATTTGTTTTTATAAATATTTTATTTAGACTATCATCTGTTCTATTTCTTTTTCTCTCCACTTGCGATTCAAGTGAAAAGATTTGTTCACAAAATCCAGATGAAGATGGTCTGAGCGTCTCTTTTTATTTTAGTCGCTAGACTGAGACACTATCATGCATGCGTGTGTCATGAGTGTTCAGAAAAAAAGGATATTCATGTTTTCTATTCTAAATTAAACAATAAACGATACAACGTAGCAGATGTCAGTCATGTGATAAAATACATGAAAATTGTTAAAAATTTACTAAAAGGAGGACATTTAAAATACAAAGGAGGACGAGAGGACAATTTATGTTAATGAAGGACTGCCCTCCCAAATGAAGGACGGTCGGCAATCCATCTTCAAGCTCCCCGGAGCTTTGGAATCCACTGCCTCCATCGTGTTGCGCGAACATCTCTTTCCTATATCGCCCATTGTTACCGCCCACTCACTAATTTTGTCTCGTTCCTACAATTCGCAACGCTCCGCTGTTTTTCACCACAACTGTCACCTCTATCTACGAATGCTACTTCACTATCGCTTACACCTCGGTGCCCCGGCCACTTAGACGGGCGTCAGCGAAAACAAAACTTACTATCAAAGGCCACGACAAAACTCACGGGGACGGTAGTCATTGAAAACCTTAACAGGAACTGGCGAATATGGCAGTCTGTAGGTGGTGTATTCTATCCAAAGTAATTACGTAAACGTCAAAAACGCACAACGGGCACGCCAACTGTTATGGTCCTGTTATGGTCATTAATCCGTTAAATCCGTTAGTATATGTTTCATTGTAGGATGTGGCGGTGTAAAATGATTACCTGTTTTGTGAACTATCTTTATGAAATGTTTGCTATTAAAATTCTATTTTTCTAAATGTATTACTTCATTTCACTCAAAAATGACAATTTTGGGAGACGTGCCTCTATCCCGTTTACCAATCTTGTCATTCTGGAATTAAGCCGTTCTCTAAAGAGGCTTAATTCAAATATTCCTTTTTTCAAAACTCAAAACTCTCAGTGATTGCGGTATTTCTTGCTTTTAATTTCTTCATATTTTCAAAGTATAATACGTCAAAGGAAACCCTGATTACTACCCAAGAACAAAATTAATATAAATAAAATTTTCAATTTTCAATTTATATTAATTTATTATCACCAGTAGAATCTATTACATACAAATGCTGCTTGTATCCCCAGTTTTCCGAAAAGATATCTGTAATGATCTTATTCGCTTACAAAACATATCTCGTTCGCTTATAAAACATTACCTCACTGGATGGTGAAATTCGTCGCTGACCTGTACATTGGCTTGCGGGGATTTCCCTTGCCAGGTATCTACCCCCGCGAAACTGCAGCCCTTTAAACTCCCGACTAGTCTCCCGAATAGTCTCCCGACACGTGTGGTAATATAATGTATGTGTCTGTGTGTGTGTGTGTGTGGGGGGGGAGAGTACAAGCAAGAGAAAGGAAACATTGCCCACGATCCGTGGCACGTATGTTAGGTTACTGCTCCGGCATTCCCCTAATATTGATCGAAGAAACCACGGAGAACTATCGTTCAGAGTAACCGGCCGATCGAATTCTCCTCCAGACAATGGCTGAATTCGACCTAGTTCTATGGCTAATGTTGCAAAGTTGCCAGCGTCGGGAGTGGAACCTTAGGACCTCCCTATCAGAGTCATACGTAATGTCGTGTATCCTTTTCGTAGTTCGGGTTACTAATAGACAACAGAAAATATAAATCAGCTAGGTGTTCATTCTTCAAGAACATTTCTTTTCCGACATGATAAAGAAATTACACTGCCTAGAAGGCGTCACCTACGACGCCATACTTGCTTGTAAAGTTTAACACTGGCTATAACTCTGGCAGTAAACTGCACATAAAGTATAACACCAGTTTCAGCGAGTTTCGTCGTAGTACCTCTCCTACGTGTTATTTCGCTAGCTCCCGTCTAACCTTGCCCACTCCCACTCCTCCCTCCAATCCTACCCCCTTCTCCCCACCGACCGGTGGTCCCACCACCCCCGCACCACGTCGCGATAACGAACCGCATGCGGGACGTGGCACGCTGCAAGAAAGGAGTTATGAACACCACGTGACACTTGGCCACAGCCCCCGAGGACTGCCACTAGTATGCGTTTCGGCTTAATTCAAGTTCACAGGTCGGGAGCGGTGGCTCAGTGCATCAACTAACGATACTGCAGTGCCTCTAACTGGGAGGTCGTAGGTTCGAGTCCCGACGGCGGCAGTATTTTCGACACTAGCTTGTGAGCTAGGTCGAATTCAGTCGCTGTCTGGACTAGAATTCTAGCGGCCGGCTGCTCTGATCGATAGTTTTTCGTCGTTTCTCCGATCAACGGCAGGCGAATGCCGGAGCAGAACCCTAACAAACGGGCCACGGACCGCGCGCGATCTTTCCGTCCTCTTCCTTGTCCTATTCTCATCCCTTACACACATACTTACACTAACATGCACTACACTACCACACATGCCGGGAGACAGGTTGGGGACTTAGAACTTGACCCGGCCAGGGCGGTGCCGCGCTGGTGGGAGATACCTGCTTGGGAAAACCCCGCTAGTCGACGGTAGGTCGGTGCCGGATCCCGTCATCTGGTGGTGGACGATCACCACCACCTCCAGATGAAAAACATGCACTACACTTACATAACAAATGACCTCAGTAGTTGACACGTCTGGAATTATCAATCAAGTTCACAGGTAGTTCACGGTGTGTTTCCTCATGACACTCATGCTCGGTGCTTGAAAGGAATTGCGATAGAGAATAAGATACGATTTGGAAGTGAACGAAATCAACATTTTTGATATCGTTTTCGACAAACGTGAATACAGGCTGCATTAAATGTAGGCTGTAATAAATTCTATTGGTTATAATAAATTAATATAAATTGAAAATTTTATTTATGTTAATTTTGTTCTTGAGCAGTAACCAGGGCACTCTTGACATATTGTACCTTCAAAATATAAAGTGACTAAAGAGCAAAAAATACCACAATAACTGAGAGTTTTGAGTTTTGAAAAAAGGAATATTTCATTTCATCCTTTTTTAGCGGCGGCTTAATTTCTGAATGACAGGAATTGGTAAACAGGACAGAGGCATGTCTTCCAAAATTGTCATTTTTGAGTGAAGAGAAGTAATATGTTTAGAAAATAGTAATTTTAATGGAAACATTTCATAAAGGTAGTTCACAAGACAAGTAATCATTTTATCTCAGGTCGTGAATAAACTGCTTTACTTTGATAAAACCATTATCCTACAAAATAACTATTTTGAGAAGTTTCTCTTTTCTTATGTACTGATGATGTTGGAAGACAGATGATGTTTGTATCACAATTGGAATCATTGCTTTCTCAAAGCGAAAACTTATATCAAGGCGATAGTTTGCCCAACCTCCTGATAATATTGGTACTCACCAGAGAGAACAAAATGGGCATCCATGAAGTTTATGTACGATAGCCGCGATATTTACGGTAGCCATAAACCGACCTGTAATTGCCTATATGTTTTAAGTATGTATCATTTGGATAAGAATATTATCTCTCACATGTAAGCTTGCGCATGCGTGCATAGTTGATGAGCTCGTGAAAGTGTTGCGTCGTCTCTGAGTTTGCCAGAGGTTTCACAATCGAGTTGGAAACGTGTGATGTGTTTATTGTAGAAGAATGTTATCACTTGTCAAGTAGTCTTTTATAGCTTTCTGGCAAAACAATTCTTATGGAAATCTTGTGACGTAAATATTGGTATATCGAGCTCATTAGAGTTGGCAGATGTACACTGTTTGAGTGAGCTGTTCACTATTTCTATTTCTGATTCACTAATTTAAAATAAAAATAGTGAACATGTAAAAAGGTATTATCGAATGATGAAAAAGGAAAACTACTTATTGTATTAGTGGACAAACTTTAATAGAGCTTTTAGTTTTTATTATGTCAAGTTTTTAACCTCGATTAGAATTGACTTTACTCTGATGCTAATCCTGGCTATTGTGCATGTCCATGCAGTTGCGGTCTTGGTTTGGTAACTATTTGTAATACGTATGTCTTTGTTCAAGCGCACAGCACTGTGAACGTAAAAGCGTGTTTAATAAATGCCTTACATGCATATACTACTTGAACGAACTCATGATGAGTGCTGACCCTAATGCACACAATTTTATTTGAACTAATGTATAAAAGATTTTTTCCATTTTATGCAAAAGCAAAGATCAACCTCACACTTAACTATGTTTTATATAATAAAGAAAATGTATCATTATTGCTCAAAGATCCCCTCCCCCCACTGTTCACTATTTTCTCAAAACATTTCTGCCTTTCTGGCAACCCTAGAGTACGCACAATGGCATTTTTGTGATGTTCGGTTCTTAGTTTACGAAATCGGGCAAAGCGGAACAATTACTTTGGCAACTAGACAGTTCTAAGTGTCATTTACGAATTTATATTTTTTTACAATCGTTTGAGACTTGAAAAATTTTATTTTATTTTGATGATTATCTTTGTTGTTGATTATAATTTCCTTTCACAAAACAGTAGTATTAAATAATTGGATCTAATTTCTTCATAATGTACATTTTAAATTGTAAAAGATGAATATATGTCTGAAAATAAATGTAATAAAAAAGTAAATTCAATGTCATAAAAGTATGATATTGAAAATAAGCACCATGTCCAACTGCAAAAAACAGAAAAGCAATCAACCCCAGTACCTACTCTCCCCATTCTTGCACCCCTGCTTAGCTGTTCTTATCACCTGTATGGCAAAATTTAGTATCTCTATACTACTTTTTAATTCTGACTTCATCTACATCTTCAATTCTGACCCTCACTTCCCAAAAAGGTTTACAGTATTTCTTACAACCGTGTCGATTAATAATATCTCGATTTTTAGTATGAATATTATCTGCATAGTTAAATTATCTTTAAACTAATTAAACATTCAGATTTTAATGCCTTACTCAGTGACTCTAACCGGAAGGAAGTTTAAAAATAAAACGTTGCTTCTGTTCAGAATTGGTAAAATTCTTCTTTGATTTTCCTCTTCTCATGTCCGAGTACGCGTGTTTGTAGCAAAGTGTGTGAGTGTGGTGTGTGAGTGAGAGAGAGAGCGTACGCTTTTAGACACATGAGAGTCAACAAGACAAAACAATAAGCGCTATTGTGTCTCCTAGGCCGCGCCTACCATCTGAGCAGGCTTCCTTTCGTACACACGTAGGCAAATCCTCATCGTGTGAGGGACAAGGACAGACAGACACACGGCAATGTTGAGGCATGTAATTTCTCATCTCTATAGTTCTCGTCGCGAAAATATGTTTCTCAAATCTGTGTTAAAATGATCTTCAAATTCAAAAGTGTTTGAAATATAAGTTGTATAACTTACTTTTACAATATTATTAAAATTGGACCACTTGCAAATACCCTATGAACATCAATAATCATGAAAAGAATATCGTCTAGAAAAATCAATAGTTATGAAGCAGCTATAAGGCTTGTACAGTTCTTTTGTAAGTTAAAAATTTAAAATTAAGTTATAAAGCAATAAGGCTATTTGCTCGGTTACTTATTACGTTGTAGTATGTAGAATGTAGAGAAATTAGTCTAAACCTGCAACATTCGGTCTTGATCGTTTTGCGTAACAACCCTTTTTGGAAGTACTTGACCACATGACGTTCAACGTATCTGTTTTGATATCATTCTGTACGTAAACCTCTTCTCCTCAACTTTAACTTAAAAAACGTGTTTCCTGATTTTATTTTACAAGGAGAGGTGGCTCAGGGCATCAACGCATCAACTGATGTCACTGCTGTGCTTCTGACCGGGAGGTCCTAGGTTCGAGTCCCGACGGTGGGAGGATTGTCAACACCAGCTAGATAATTAGGTCGAGTTCAGCCTCTGTCTGGAGAAGAATTCTAGCTGCCGGCTGCTTTGATCGATAGTTTTCTATGTTGTGTCTGATCAATGTCAGGCGAATACCGGAGCACTACCCAAAAAACGGACCATGGACCGCACGCGACCTTTCTTTCCTCTTCCTTGTCCTATCCTCACCCTTAACTTATATACACAGTAACATGCACTACACTATCACACATGCCAGAAGACCGTTAGGGAGATTAGAGCTTGTCCCGGCTGGCGCATCGCCCCGCTGGAGGGGGATATCTAGATGAGGAAAATTCCGGTAGCCGATTATAGGTCAGCTCGGGATCTCACCGTCTAGGGGGGCAAGACCGCCTCTACATCCATGGGAAACATTCACTACACTTACGGGACTAATGACCTTTACCGTTGACGCGTCTGGAATCATCAATCAAAATCAATATAATTTTATTTCCTTCAAATTGCAGTTAAACAACTTTACGCAGAATATTTTCATTCTAGGAAGGACTTTGTGTAATGCTTATATATTTTTTTAACACGACTTTACGTTTTTATTCATATTTTGTTTATCTACAAAATTATATGCCCTGAATAATAAAGCAAAATTTTGAATTTCAATGAAATATGAAATATTGATATACGACTTACGTATACTTTGTGAATATCTGCGAATCAACCACTATAAACCTCAAGTTCAGATATTTATTTAGTAAAAAAGAAACAGTAAAAACTGTATGTGACCTATGGGGGAGAAAATCATGCAAATTTTCATGCAAATTTTTGGTTTGTACAACATTAAACTTTTAAAGGTACAACTTTTATTGTCTTTTTTCAAGTACGTCCTAGAGAAGATCAAATAAGTGTTCTAGATAAATTTGAAATCCGCAATTTATTCCCTAATAGGGTTTTAACTCTTCCTACTTTTCATAACGCCAAAATTAAACATCTTCAAAGCGTTTACAAGTAGAAAATAAATATAAAATGTTAAATTAAGTAGAAATTAGATTAAGAAACGTAGTATTTATTAATGGAGACTAGTTTTTATGCAGAATGCGATATGTTGAAGCTGCCCTAATTTTACATATCGTTCTATCATTTATACAAAAGTGATAAATTTGAAATTGAAGTTATTTGAGTTTGACTTTATTTGTACGTCTAAATAATATCTATATAATATAAAATATATTACATACTTTATATTATATACAAATAATATACAAATAATTTTTATACAAATAATTCATTGCAAATTAAGCAATACTATACAATATTGATTATATGTCGGGAGAGAATAATTAATATAATTAATTTATCTAAATACAGACTGAATCCGTATTACTGATGTGCATTCTTTCAACAGTAAGTGGTAATCCTTTTCACCGATGTGCGTTCATTTAACAGTAAGTGGTTCTGATCTTTACTCCACAGTTACCACGTGGAAGCATCATCCTCGACAATACCGAACCAACGATTTATTTGGGAAGAAGGAAAGCGTCAGGAATTTGAAGAGTCTATTTTTAGTAGCGCGGGGCGGTCGCAGGCTAGAATGCCTCCGACAAACAAGCGAAAAGTTTAGTACGATGACTCTACTGCGCTGGGAATCCATATAAGGGAAAAGGAAAGAGGGAGAGAGAAAGGGAGAAAAAGGGAGAGAGAACGAGAGAGAGAAAGAGATATAGAGGAGGTGTAGTGCATTGACAAAAATGTGATTTAATGAAGCGTGTTACAAAAGAAGACGGGAAGCAATATTGCCGTTTAGAAAATTTACAAGCTTAGGAACAGTAGCAGCGAGAAAGTTACTTACTACCTTAGTAATATTACTTAGGTAGTAAGTCACAGTTAAACAAGCGAGGGAATTTTGGCAGGACAACAATGCAGTAAGAATAGTGGTAAGCGTATGGAATGATCGGAGTTAATTAATAAAATAATATTTAATAATAAATTATTAAAGAACCTTAATTAATTATTTGGAACAAAAAGCAAGAAATGAAATTACAGCAGTCTCATGAATGCACTATTCTACACGGACGCTCGTAAAAGCATTGAAACAGGGGAGTTTGTTTTCACTGGCCGGATTGTGGAACTCGATGGACCTGTTACGAAAGCTGTAGACACGAATATAAGGAAAGATGGCAGCGCGCATATTTGAACAATACAACGGCGT
Source organism: Teleogryllus occipitalis (assembly GCA_011170035.1). Taxonomy (NCBI): domain Eukaryota; kingdom Metazoa; phylum Arthropoda; class Insecta; order Orthoptera; family Gryllidae; genus Teleogryllus; species Teleogryllus occipitalis. The sequence continues at coordinate 85,835 of BLKR01001391.1, forward strand.
AGGCATTTCAACAAAATTCATTAGGAAAATTTGGGAAATAGTACCAGACCATTTTGAATTCGTTTAATACTACTACAGATTCTGGATCGTACCTAGAAATATGAAACACAGTTTTCCTTCAACGTATCTAAAAGTTATAGCGATATGAATTGCTCAAAATATGACAGTGATGTTAATACTTTCACCGGCGTTAAGTAGATCAACGGTTTGAGGTGTAGGATTGCAGTTTGTGACAACTCGTAGATGTAGGAAGAAATAACTCATTTCGTTTCCTAGCCTGTAACTTTTTAATTTTTGAGATATTGACAGATCATTGATTTTTTAAATGGTAGCGTATATTTTTAACCATCATTCTAAAGAACTAGAGACGAATATAATGACATAAATAGAGTTAATATTCTGAAAGAAAATATATAAAAAGTGGGTTCTACATTTCCTGAGAAGACCTATTTTCCGCGCCTTTCAACAACGGTTTTAGTATACACCAAAACAAAAAACCTACGAAGACAGCTAAACTTTCAGGAACAGATATTAACACGTTCGCTGCCAACTACGAGTATATTCGTAGTTGGCAAAATGAATTTTTTCCCAGCTACGAGATAACTCGTTAATGATTGTCGTACCTAAATACCCGAATACGAGTATTACCGTAGAAAATGCGTGCAAAGTTTGAATATTTGGCGTACAGAAAAGGACTAAATAATACTCTTGGCGTACTAAAATGATAATTGATTAAAATTAAGTGTGATACATTTTAAAACAGTTTTCCACGCAAAGTGCGGGTTTTTCATCACATACCGGACAAAATCACGCTTTTCGCGCCTTTTCTTCTGTCCAGTACAAACTCTACATGGCTTTGTTGGTCGCATAATTTTCTCTGTAGGTGGAAGTATTTCTTGTGAGGCATATAAATTAGTTTGTTCGACCAAAAAAATCAAAAACTCTTCCGAAAAAACAGGTTGACTAACCTTTCAATACTGTTGATATCAATTTTCAAACCTGGGTTCTGGCTGAATTCAAAATAAGGCGGGTCATCTTCTATATCGCTCCAGTCATCATTGTTCTGCACTGTCCCTTCTTCATGATCGTTATTGTCACTATGGCTTGCTTCTTCCACAGTATTATCAGACTCACTAGTCTCCTCACTAGATGGAATAAAATCATCTGACTCTCCAACGGAACAATCACTCCATTCTGAATCACTGACATTTGCATAATATTCTACTTCTTTTTCAGTGAGAGGTATTCTTTTCGCCATTTTCACAGTTCATACACTGGATATGTTATCAACGGTCTGCTCAAATACTTGTTCAGCGACTCTTTTAACACTAACGAACAATAAAGTCCCAGCTGTTTTATGGGCATGCGCAAAACGAACGAGTATGTCTTGCTTAACGGTTTACGAGTAATCTCGTAGTTGCCACGGGGAGCAAAAAAATTATTCCGTACGCCAACTACGAGTATACTCGTGTGAATTTATTTATTGCTAAAAGTAATCTGTTATATATATATATATATATATATATATATATATATATATATATATATATATATATATAATAAAACAATGGAAAAAAATTTAAAAGCATAAAAACGCAGATTGGATCTTGGTGCATGTGAACGGACGCATCATAAGAGCTTTGGAAGCGAACGTGTTAATGGAAAAAAGAAATAACAGTGTACCACCATGGAAAATTCCTTATATAGTAGCAGATATAACACTGGACACTCCCCAAATAAACAAAATGGCTAAAAAAGATAAGGAAATAAAATTTCAAGAAATACAAAGATAAATACAAAGATTCCATTAAAATCTATACTAAACTTATCAATAATGGCGGTGGAAAATATGCAACTACATTTACCAAAGATGTTAAAATTATAAACAGACTACATTCCTACTACAGCTGAAATATGCTCTATAATGACAGCCTGCAAAATGTCACAAAAACTCAGACATAACAAGTTTGTCATTTTGTCTACTTATCTTGAAGCAATAAATAATATTCTCAATAACTACCCAGGTATACCAATGATAAACAGTATTCATGAAATATATCAAGACATTATACAATCTAAAAAGACTCTCATAATTGCCTGGATACCAGATTACAAAACAATGCCTGAACACAACACAATGAGCCTTGAAGAGGAAAATGTAAGCCCTGAAACTGAAAGTATCTTAACAATATCACACACATACAAGGATTTATGGACACATATCAAGAAAGTAATGGATGAAACGTGGAGCAACCTCTGGAAAACCATGAAATCCAGCCCTCTACACAAACTAGTTAAAAATTTTTACTCCCTGAAAACTCCCAAAAAATTCTCAAGAAAAGAGCAAGTAACAATAACAAGAATACGAACTGGTCATTGCAAGTTCAGTCATCAACACTTGCTAACTGGAAATCCCCCACCCACCTGCCAGAACTGTGATACCCTTCTTAACTGTCAACATATCTTAACTCAATGCCCTATATTTAAGCACAGCAGACACAGATACCTAGAAGATGAGCAAAACTCCGAATTGATCCTTTCATCCAACAAATTCCAAAATAAAATAATACAATTCTGTAAATACATCTATTTTCTTAAAGAAATCTAATTGTATTAGCATAGATACTGGAAACTAATATTGTAACATTGAAAATACATATAATGTCTGTCTCCACAAATTTGTATATATTTAATGTAAATTTAGTGTAATATTCTGTTAAATTGCTATATTAATATTGTAAAGTTGTATTTAAAGTAGTCGCTAATGACCTCAGTTGTTGATGCCACTTTAATAAACAAAAACAACAACAACAACAACAACAACAAAACAACGGTTTTCCGAAAGACGAAAATTGTGTCTTGATTGACACTCCAATCTCTAGATTGAAATCGAAACTGAAACTTCGTGTTTCCAATGTATCTGTATTTATTTGTATGACTTTCTTCCACTGATTTCCTAGTAAGATGTTCATCTGTTTCTGCATTGGCTTCAAACATTACAAACTAATTGTTTGTTATTAACTCGGGTAACAAGGGAATAAAATTGGCGTTTCTATTCCACCACGCAATACATTTATTGGTCAATCAATTTCGATAATTAAGAAGCGAACAAACTCACGTGCACTCTCTCATATTTATTAGAAAATAAATTTGGTCTTAAGATAATTCAACTAATACTTTGTCGTGCTCTTAGGTTTCTCTTCTTTAACAATTCATAATTTATTTTATACTGAAATAGATCTCAAGAAAAGTAGTCACTGAACTCTATCCACCTCGTTTAAATTAGAAATGAGCGATATTGTACCTTTGCTGTTCCACACTAAAATCTACAATTATCTTGGTAAATTTATAGTAGGATAAATTGATTTTAGGTTGTTCAATAAATGTAATTAATCTCGGCAGGCTCCATTTCGAGATCAATTAACGTACGTTCAGCCGAGTGCACTGTTGCATCTGCACACGTAAGAGCGAGGTCGCTCCCGGATTGGTAGGGAAATGGAAATTGTGCGTGGAGCCAATGTCAGACGCACTTTCGCCAAAAACGAAATATTCCAAGGAACTAAATACGCGGTCAAGTAATCATTTAATTAACCAAAGACCAACATTACATTCCCTCAGAGGTTCCATTAGGCCCCTTTTCGGCGGCTCTGATGCGATGAATGCACCATCTGGTGTGATTGATTAATTTTTTCGTGTTTCCGGGCGCGTCAACGGCTTTGGTCATTAGTCCCGTAAGTGTAGTGCATGTTTTTTTCTCGGGAGATGGCGGTGATCTTCACCCGCTACATGGCGAGATCCGGCGCCGAGCTACCGTCGCGACGCGTCGGCTAGTGGAGTTTCCCCCTAACCAGGTCTCTCCCACCAGCGGGGCACCGCCCCAGCCGGGACAAGCTCTAAGCTCCCGACCGGTCTCCCGGAGTATGAGATAGTGTAGTGCATGTTAGTGAGTGTGTGTGTAAGGGGAAAGGATAGGACAAGGAAGAGGAAGGAAGCATCGTGCGGGGTTCGTGGACCGTTTGTTAGGGTACTGCTCCGGCATGCGCCTGGTGTTGATCGGAGGAACCACGGAAAACTACCGATCAGAGCAGCCGGCCGCTAGACTTCTCCTCGAGACAGCGACTGAATTCGACGTAGCTGAAAAGCTAGCGTCGAAAATCCTGCCGCTGTCAGGACTCGAACCCAGGACCTCCCAATCAGAGGCGCTGCAGCGACATCAGTTGATGCACTGAGCTACCGCTCCCGGTACCATCTGGTGTGATTACCAGGGTTTGGGTGGTTTGATTATCACAGGATACAGGTTTAAAGGACTTCGGCCTAGGAATACAGTGTTGTTTATATTTGTAATTAATGACTTACTAAACAAAAATATATTGTGAGAAGTAATGAAACCAGTACATAGTTCACTCCTGAGCCGCTAGATAGCGTGTTCGACTAGCGTGTGATGGTGAGCAACTGTTTTCAAAGGGAATTTTCTCGATATTACGGAAACTTAAAATGGGCCACTACCACATTCTGTGTACGGTATTATGTAGCCTGATTTTTATATTTCTGGGGAATATTGCCAGATGAATTTGGTGATGGAGTATCGGATGAAACGTCGATCTCTCTTCTCGTCCAAGCAATTCCAACACGTTGGGTGCTCCGATCGGAGTTTTTATTGGTTTTGCATTACGTTATCCATTTGAAATGGATATTTCAGCACAGTACGCATACAATTTTCATTCATTACCATTTATATTAAATGCCAAACGGATTTCCTCTCACACATCTCGTTACGTTTTTCCGCAACCGCAGATCGCGTTGAAATTCGAAAGAGGCAGATTTATTTCAAACATATTGTGAAAGCAGATTATTTTTTGGTGCATATTACGCATATTTCGTCTATATTTGGTGAATTTAAAAATGATCACATTTCAAAATTCGTGATAGGATGTTATTAATACATCCTACATTTTTTGAAGTTCCTAAAATGAGTCTTCAAGATTGAACTTTAAATATAAAAAAGATTATTTAATACAGGATAATTTTCTCTTTTTCATAACAAATGTAGTTCATTAATGATGTCGGGTGTAGCTGCTGAATTTTTTAGGTAGTTTTTAAAATTCATGCTACGCGATTCCACGTCGAAGATTTTATTTAGATTCAATAGTGTATTGAGTATTTTATGTTTGAATTTCAAGTAACCCATACTCGGTAAACAGAAATTCCTTCTGAAACTCACGGCCACACTATTAATTCTAGGGTGTTCATGGGTGTTGGCCACTTAATTAAAATTCTAGTTTGTCAACGTTTCGGAACTGTATTGTTCCCTCCTCAGTGCAATGTAATAATAGTGTAATTATGAGTTCCATAGCTCTGAGGAGGGAACAATAAAGTTACGAAATGTTGGCAAACTAGGATTTTAATTGACTAACACCAATAAGAATTCCTAGAATTCCATTCATTTGTTTTATACCAGACGCAAAAAATGTAATTATAGATAAGTAGGAATTAAATGATTCAAGCATCTTGTTAACATTTCTCCAGAAAATACAAAGAGAGAGAAGGCTAAATTTCAATATTAATGTTATTCCCTCTATTATTCTCCCATTCATATTCTACAAATGTTGCAGCAGATGAACATTTTCCATCTGGAGCAAGATCCTGTCATTTTCTTTCGTGCAATTCACTTGTACAATTAAAAAGTATTTACATGGTTGATTTCAAACTCAATATTACAAGCACTAGCCAAGAATAGTAGAACAATTCCCACAAATTTGAAAAGAAATCGAGTGAAATGTTTTCAATTGTGTCTAAAAACCCTCACTTGAACAAAGACCACCGCTTGGTTTGAATGTTAGAGATGGCTGTTTAGCTAATTGTGTGTGTGAAATTTATGTCAAAAATGAAACATTCACAAGAATAAAATTTATCTCTACTAACATTTACAAATCTATCAAAGGTTCAATTCATCGTACGTCGACTGTCAGTTTTCATGCAATTTGGTTACACTGGGTAATTAGCATGGACTGCGCTATTGTTTTTCTCGGTAAATAGTAATTAGAGATTCTTTCGCGATAGAGGGAGAAAACCGCCTTCTTAGAACTACCTTCCGGTAGTCTTTGGCATTGAAGGTCCTTTCGCATTATGTAGGATGAACCAGATCCCTTTCTCTTCCTTCTCGCGGGAGAGTCACTTGCCAGCTCTTACGGTGGTTGCCGCTATAGTCACAATCACATCAACATCTACTTGGCTGCCCGCGAGAAGCTGCGTCTTAGGGACTAATGCTAACGTTTCGGCCGTCATACTGCGGCCTTCCTCAGGGCGAAACAGTCACATTGGCGCCGCTACCGTCGCCGCAATCTTCGCCTTTACGTCTACATCCATCTCAATCTTAATCCCCGCTTCCACCCCCTCCCCCACCACCGCATTCCTCCTGTACCCTGTCCCCGCCCCGCCCCCCCCAACCACCATCTTCCCCGGCCCCCACTATCCCCGCCACCGCTTCCGGTCCAGCACCGGTAAATCCTGCCCCGCCCCTCCCGCCGTCGCCCGCCCCACGCCCGCTCGCCCGGGCCGACGTTTGCATGGGCCGCTGCAGATCGATAGAATAACTCGCGGTGTGGGAGTCTGCGACAGAGCCCGCGGGCGGACGCACAACCCCCACCACGCAGGGCCGACATCCTCAGGTTCCCACTGCGCCCTCTAGCCAATCCAAGAGGGATTAGCCAAGTTCTAGCGCTTAAGCCCAAGCGCCAGAACGTTATCTAAGGCACCACGAATTTAGCGAAACCGATACAAGAATTCATTATTCGGTCTCCTCTATTCTTCATAGGCAACATCCTCGAATGCATAGAAAATCAAATGTCCCGAGTATTTTATTATCAGATACACATAGTAGTTTTACGAACATCACATGCGTTTATTATTTATGCGTTTAACATGTTTACATGCAGCACATATTGATTTGCCATCAACTTCATGTTACTTTCTAAAGTTACCGCTAAAACGGCTAAAAGTTTTTATTCTTATATATTTTGTTTTTTCAAAGACCAAATATCTATTGTAGGTAAGGTTTAGTGAGGCTAAGTTGAGTCCAATGTAGCCAACTGTATACATAAAATTGGGGGAAAGAGGATTGAACATTGCGCAGAGTAACTGAATTTGCAATTTTATTGGTTTATTTTGTAATTTATTTTTACCGGTCAGGAGGGTACCTTCTCCTCGCCTCTGCCTTTAGCTGTACAACTGCTGAATATAACACTGTTGACTCTGTATTCTTGCTTTTTGGGACACAGAATTCTACCTATAGCTTGATGATTTGGCTTAGAGATTGCGATTAATTTTGTAATTGCATCCAATTTCTGAAATTTTAGGTACAATATATTGTGTAAGTTCATAAATTAAAATAAATTAGTTCATATCAAGAAAATTTTGATTAAAATTTTCGAGAAATAGACAATAAGGAGGGGCTTAGCATTTAGAGAAGAAAGAGTACACTAATCTTTGGACAGTTATCCTTTGATATTTACAAATGATATTTGAGATATTTCTATGAAGAGAGAACGATTCTAGAAGCTATGAATATTCAGAGTTACGTAAACGAATTTTGTATTCTACTTGTGTACCATGTTATTGCTTAAATCTAAAGATTGCATGTTTTTAATATTCTTAAATCTAGCTAATTCAGTCTTAAATACATCTGAAGTCCACTTTTGCATTAAATGATTCTCTATTTTTTTGCTGTTGTTGCTCTTCTTCATCGCATCCATCTTACTACTACTTCGAATTGCAGGGTCTGAATGAAGTGTCTCTGAGTACCACATACTCATACAACAGTGCGGAAACTTATCGGTCGCCGAGAAAATGAGAAGGGTCGATCGGCGCTCATTGGTCGTGCGGTGATGCGCACGACCAATGACTTAACTCTCAGCCTGATAGGTGCGGGCCGCTTCCGCCTCGCGTAACACGTTGAGAGCCACTTGATGACAACGTGGTCTCATGCATTCACTAATGCTAGAAAAAATACTGAAAGCGGTGCTAATCGGTTAGAATGCATTCTTGGCATTTCCATATATATTTTAATTGATTGTTTGAAGCAAATTATGCGGAATTGCTGCGAATTTCTGCCTAATAGAGCGCCGTAGCTTTTCCGCTGAATGAGGGTTTCTTGTGTAAATCTATCTTGTAAATATACCTAATGTAAACATTTATTTACAAGGAGTTGATCTGGGAGGCAATAATCACGAAAGTTGATCACTGCTTAAACATACAGAGATACCAGAATTACATTGAACGAATATGTCACGAAGAAAGCTTCTTCGATTCAAATAAAATTTTAATAAAAACTAAAGTCAAAATAAAAGCTTCAAAGTCTTTTGATCCCAGAGAATTTACTATGCAAAACGTAATCACACATACGGATTGTGAATCTTTTGTAGATAATTCAAATCATGGCGATGAAAATTGACATGCTATGAAATGTAGCTATATAAATAATAATGATTGATTTGTTTTTGGTTCTCTTTAAATGCCTCAGCAGTCAAGTGTGATGGCGTCTCATTTTCAACGTAAACTCTTTTGACCTTTTCTGAATAGAATGTTGCACTTCTAATGAAAATAAAACTTATTGTATGGCACACCCCGTTTTATTCCCTATTTAAATTTCTTAAAAATGCGTGTAAAACCATGAAAAGCTTACGTCCCGTCTAAACATATTTTCCTCAGTTTACTGCTGCTGTATCGTACGTTATTGTTTAGTGACATTCTTGTAACTAGGAAACGCAAAAGGCAATCAAATGTCTGGCTCAAATATAATTTGGTTAATAATATCATGTATGTTAATGTAATAATTATTGTTACAATAATAATAACAAAATTTATATAGGGGAAGACTCCGAATAAGGTAATAAGATGTTACCTCGCGGTTGTTATTCATTATTTGCTGGACATAACTCTAATTGCCTATTGCATATTGGTCTATCAATGTTTGAAACGTTTAACGTTCAATAGTCTCGTGTTTTATCAAAGTCATTAACAGTACCGCAGACTTCAACAAGAATGCGTTTCGCGCTCTCTAGTGTTCATTTGTCTTACGAAGAGCATCTGACGGCCAAATGCTGAACTACGGGAGGCGGCAACTCCAACTGATTCACTTTACTGAATATGTTTACCACTGGTAAATGCTCTCAAAACTGATAATTATTCATTTATGACATGAAGTGATTTGTGTTTGTTTGGAGAGTTTTTATTCATTAGAAATGTTTGCAAAATCTTTTCTTATGAAGGCACACTTTGTATATGTTCAGTGATTATATGAAAAGTTAGGTTGACATTATTCAAAATTGGAATAATGTCTGAAAAAAGCAGGGGTTCTTGCAAGCAAATTATGATATATATTAGAGAAATTTATATAATAACAAATACATAACTTTTTACAATCAGATAAAAAACAACAGATAACTAAACTATGCTTGAGAAGTGAATACATTAAGAGTTTTTCAGCAAATAAGTACCATCAAAATATCCGATTTTTTGTGTGGATAAGTATTTCTGAGCGCAGAGAGAGACACCTTTTCCTAGAAAAGCGAACACAGTGGCGCTAAGGCGAAAGTCAGGGATGATTACTGAAGGCAATTGAATTATTATAAATAGGACGTTGGTTACATGGTTGTTTGAGGAGTTAACCCTTCAAAAATTTAAGGAAAACACCCACACGCTACACGCGGTTTGAACCTTCCGTCTACATGAATCTACAATTCCCTCCAAGGCATCCGACTCTGACCCGGTGGTCCTAGAGTACGAGATCTGACGGTCACGAATTTTTGGATACTAGCTACACAGGTAGGGTTAATTCAGTCGCGCTGTCCGGAGGAGAATTCTAGTGACTGACTGCTCTCATCGGCAGTTTTCCGTGGTTTCATTAACTAATACCAGGCGAATACCGGAGTTGTACCCTCGCAAATGGGCCACAGATCGCGTGCACTTTCCTTCTCCTATCCACTCCCCTTTTACATAGACTTTCCCTAACATGCACTACACTGCCACTCTTGACGTGAGTTTACAGTTTGTTCCGGCTGGAGCGGTGCCCTCCTAGGAGAGATTCCTGGAGGCGGACCCCCCCCCCCTCTTGCAAGCTGATATGTAGGCCGGCGTCGGATCTCCCCATCCAGTAGGAGAGGAACACTGTGCAATACTTGCATTCAACATACTGGTGTTATCTGGTTTCATCGCGCACTACCTGCATGCAACAAAAGACCTGTTTTCAACACAGCGAAAAGTTATTTTGGCTCTGACAGGAGCATACAGAACAACTTATACGGACGCCTTGCAAGTTCTCACAGGATTGATGCCTCTTGATTTAGAACTTTAAAAATTTTCTATTAGAACGGAACATCGAAAAAATCTACACGCCTACATCGATAATATGGAAATTCATGAAAAAACATTTCTACAAAAGCGGCGTCACGTCCCTAAATTATTATTACAAATTGGGCAAGATAAATGGAATTCTAGTTTAAAAGAGCGGCATACATATTATTTTCTTCCTCATGTCATCTTTCTTAATTAAAGTAGAAAATGGTTTCTTCCGTCTAGGAATACAATTATTTATGACTGGGCATGGCAACTTTAATTTAAACTTCATTCTTTCTTCTTCTTCTTCTTCTTCTTCACTTCACGGATTAGGGAAATTCCCTGTTCCGGCTTCATTACACCATCTCTGTCGTGGACGGCCTATGTCCCTTCTTCCTCGTGGTCTGTACAGAAAGGCATGTTTGGGGATCCTTTCGTGAGACATTCTTTCTAAGTGCTGTACCCACCGTGATCTGTATTCATTTACTTTTTCATTGATAGAAAATATATTAAGTTCCTTTTATATATCTTCGTTTTTTATTTTGTCCATGAGGGTGCAGCGTTTTACTCTCCGGAGGAATTTCATTTCCGAGGCTTGTATCTTCATTTTATCTTGTTTTCTTAATGTCCATGATTCACACCGGTAAAGCAGTTGTGGTACTGCCATGACTTTATAAAATTTTAACAGTGTCTCTTTTCTGGTCTTATTGCGAAGATATTTGTTTATTGTTCCACAAGTATGTTGGAAACGTTGTAATTTTGTTTTCATATCATCACTGTGTCATTCTTTCAATATTATTAATTCCAAAATATGTCTTTGTGCAGAAGCTGAAAAAAACTGCTTATCATGTTTTATGCGAAAGTACAATATACAATGACTTTCGAACGAACTTTGAATTAAAAGTATTAACAGTTTTGGAGAATTTAATACTTCACGATGCAGTTTCAACAAATATATCTTCAAAAATTTTCAAGAATATTGTCAAAATATCTCTTTGCGAAGAAAATTATTATAAATTATATCTTTAATCTTCTGTAATATTATTTCAGTTATTCCTGTTTACAGTTATCCTTCTAATCAGTTTTTCTGTCATTTAGTTATTCAGTTCATTCTTCATCGTGCCTTCAATTACTTGTTTTATGTATGTTCTGTTATATTATTTAGGAAAGTCATCACAAAGAAATTATTATTCTATATTTAATTTGTCTATTCAGAAATGTTTTGTAAATAATATAATGTATACCTTTAAAGTCCTGAGAAATGCTTCAACATAGATGCGTGACAATTTTAATATAATAATAATAATAATAATAATAATAATAATAATAATAATAATAATAATAATAATGATAATAGTAACCCACCAAAACAAAAACAAAACAAACCAAGGAGAGAAACGCTACCACTTTCCGAGACAAAACCTTCACTACCGAATGGCAATAGCACTTGACGTGCCCAGAAACATCAATATATCGATGGAAGGTCCAAACCTCTCCAAAGCTCCCTCCTTTTCGACACCTCCAAGCTTCTGCCCTTCCGAGGCCAGCTGAACATTTTTTCTCTAGAGAGGGTATTGGAAGGGCGGGGAGAAGTGGAGCGGAGATAGGGCGGGGCAGGACGTGGCAAGACGTTTCAAAGCTGGATGGAGCGGGGCTGGGAGAGGGGCACGGATGGGCTGTGCGGGACAGGGATGGGCAAGATGGAGTAGGCGGTGAAAGTGGAGAGGAACGAGGTTAGACCGGGCAAGGCGGGGTTGGGCAGGGAGGAGCAAGGAAAGTCTCTAAGATGAGAAATGGGAGGTTGGGAGAAACGACCAGGGATTGTGAATTATGGGAGGGAGGGAGAGAGAGAGACGGAAAATTGGTGGAACGGGGCGGTTGAAGATTGGATGGAGCATTTACAGAAATACTGGACGGGACGAGGATGGTCGAGGGTGGACGGTGAGAGCAGTGTCGAACGGGATTAAGCTAGACACGGCATGGTTAAGTTGGAAGCAAGATTAGTGGGAAAGAGTGGTGATTAAAAGGTATGAGCGGGGATGGGCGTGGTGGGTGGGGCAAGGGCGGGGAGTGCAATGGGTAGGGATCTGCGTGTGGGTGGAAAGGAGGCGGGAAGAGCAATGGGTGGGGTTGAGTGCGGTGGTTGGGGAGGGCGGGGAGAGCAAAGGGTGGGGATGGGCGCGATAGGCATGTAGTGAAGGGAGGGACGAGGCGGAGCAAAGGTAGGGATGGACGTAGTGAGTGGGGAGGGGGTGGGGAAAGCTACAGGTGGGGATGGGCGCAATGAGCATGTAGTGGAGGGAGGGGCGGGGCGGAGCAAAGGCGAGAATGGGCATGGTGGGTGGGTAGTGGTTGTGGAAGTTATGGTTGGGGATGGGCGCGATGGACCTGCAGTGCAGGGAGGGGCGGGGGGTGGAGCAAAGGCGGGGATGGGCATGGTGGGTGGGTAGAGGTTTTGGAAGCAATGGTTTGGGATGGGCGAGACGGACATGCAGTGGAGGGAGGGGCGGGGCGGAGCAAAGGCAGGGCTGGTGGGGAAAGCTTCGGGTGAGGAAGGGCGCGATGGCCATGCAGTGGAGGGAGGGGCGGGGTGGAGCAAAGGCAGGGCGGATGGGGAAAGCTTCGGGTGAGGAAGGGCGCGATGGGCATGCAGAGGAAGGAGGGTCCGGGCGGAGCAAAGGCTCCAGCACGCCCTCGTGGATCGTGAGGGCTCCGGTTGCCGTCGCTAACGATGCCCTCACCTGCGCGAGGGTCGACGCTCAAAGCGCGTCCCATTCCGCACTCCGCCTCCTCAAAAGATTCCTCTGCTCTTCTTCGGGTGCGCGTTGAAAAGGTTAAGTTCCACACTCACTCTCTGTGTAATTTCATACACAAAGCAGCAGTTCTGTCCCTTACGACCTCGAAATGAGGGAATTATTCAATATGGAAGTACCGTGTTCGTTTATTTCCCTGTTCTACGCAAAACAATTCGGAGCCTTTTGATCACAGAATATTTACGTCGTAAAATATGTTTTATATAACATGTGCTGATATTTGAGATGTTGATGGTATGAAACATTGATATGCTATTAAATGCTTGCAAGGAAATGTTTATTTCAGTGATGCATAAAAATTGTTACGAATGATCTTCAAAAATTACTTATATTCCTGTAAGTTACGGTTAATAGCTGAAACTGGGTTACTTGCGTTTCAGACGGTTAAAGTTCATATTTTCCAAAAAGAGTGTGTGAAATCCAAAATAGGAAAAGATTTGAACCGTATTTCGAACTTCAGCCGGACAATGTGCACATTAACCAACAGAAGGAGGGTAGCATAAGTCAACGTTTCAATGTCAAGGAATAGCGGATATAAGATTAAACGGGATTGAGACGGCTAGTGAACATTTCTTAAGACTAGCGAGAGACGAGGTGCGTTGATTTGAATTCCACGTTGTATAAGTCGTAAATTTCTATTTACACTTACACCTAACACTTACCCTACTTCTCAGTATACCTTAGATGAAGTTTTGCAATTCATTTTCGAGTTAGGGCGACGAGACGACGGCCTTTGTTCTTCCAGATTTACATAACAAGAACTTAAATGTTTCCAATGTATATTTAAGGCTACTTCTGTCGAAAACAGATAACACCTTACAGTCGGGCAACTACTCTACTCTAGCCAGCGTCCTGACACTAATGCAAACATTATCCGGATGATGTTTGAAATTATGTTCATCATTACACACATATCTAAATCCAAACCATTTAGAAAATGTGCGAATCAAGCGGCTAATTCGCAAATTATCTACATTTCGGTCCTATGGCATAACATGAAATGAAATAAATACATTCCTTAAATATTCACAAATATTCACATTAAATATTCGATAAAAATGACACGATTAGTGTCGTACATCTCATGTTGATTGGCTGATATTTAAATTTTGAGCACGGGAATTCTATCACCGAAGAATTCCCATCGACCTTAATTCAGGAGCAAACATTCAAAAGGTGACATGTCCATTTGGCAAAAATTGAATTCTTCTGTTGTTTTTACCTATAATTTGGTTTCTAGAGAAAAACGATGACTTACAATACATTAAGTAGTACTCTATTCATTGCGTTAAAGACAATGTTGAAAAGTGTAAAATTTGTGCTAAATTTTTCATTTTTGTTGGAAAAGTGTGAAGTGGACATGTCATGTTTTGAATGTTTGCTCCTCAATAATTCCCAACGCCATAATAGTTCCAGTGCTCCGGAAATCACCGCAGCCCCAGTTGCTGCTCACCGTACTCGCCACCCCCGTAGCAGACAGCATCACGCGAATTATGCAAAGTAGCTTAACTGCAGTTCAGTAGTTGCATCCTCTCTTGTTAGTCTGCGACCAACGTTCACTGCGTTACATGAAAGCGAAATGATGTATACTCTGCGCGAGCTCATATACATACGTAATTGCCTGGTTGCCATGATACTTTGTTGCACACGTCATGCAAAGTAACGGTGAATAATGAAGGGCTGGGTGGTCGGCAAATGTGAACAGCGATACATTACTCCATCCTTTTTGGACTCAATTCTTATTTTTGCCATTTCTTTATCAAGTGTCTTTAAGCGAGGGGAGTTGTTTAAGATATTGTGTTCCACCGTTTCACAAATCCAGAAGTAGGTTATGTAGCTGATTTGTCTTTCCCCTTGTTACGATTCCTCTTGTGTGAACTTTGCAGGCACAATTGAAAAGCTTGTGGCGCTCGCAGTCTATTGCAGATTATTTGGAACTACGCTTTGTATCATTGGTTGATGAAGCTGAGTTGAAACTAAGTACTTGCACTATTTTTGAATGAAATGTTCGCCAAATTCAATGACCGAAGCGGCAAAAACATATCAAGAACGAAGTTATCTTAGTGCCATTAAGTGGAATTTGTTATTTTCGACATTAGATCTCACATACTTCAGCGGCTGTCTTTAAACTTTTTTTTTCAATGAATTACGAAACTTGTTTAACCTGACCTAATTGGGAACCAAGTAAATATAAAAGTCTGATCAATACAGAGGAATACATATACTCCTATCTCAAAATACCATTTTATAAGAACGGGGAGATTCCTCTTGTGTTTTGTGGAGAAAAAAAAAATATTTTTCAGGGTACACTGATCAGGCGGATCTAAGACAAATACTTGTTGCTGCAATGAGGCAAGATATAATACAGAGGTGAATATCATGGTGGGAAAAGACGAATTGCGACCGGGAGCGGTAGCTCAGTTCATCAATTGATATCACTGCAACGCCTATGACCGGGAGGTCCTAGTTTCGAGTCCTGACGGTGGCAGGATTTTTCGCACTAGCTTTACAGCTAGGTCGAATTCACGCACTGTCTGGAGGAGAATTCTAGCGGCTGGCTGCTTTGATCGTGAGTTTTCCGTGGTTTCTCCTATCAACACCAGGCGAATGCCGGAGCAGTACCCTAACAAACGGTCCACGGACCGCGCGCGATCTTTCGTATCTCTTCCTTGTTCTATCCTCTCCTCTTACACACACACACACACACACACACACACACACACACACACACACACACTTACACTAAAATGCACTACAATATCACATATTCCGGGAGACCAGTTGGGAGCTTCGAGCTTGTCCCGACTGGGGCGGTGCCCCGCTGGTGGGAGAGTCCTGGTTAGGGGGAAACCCCACTAGCCGACGGCAGGTCGGCGCCGGATCTCGCCATCCAGCGGGGGAAGATCACCGCTATCTCCCGAGTAAAAACATGAACTACACTTACGGGACTAATGACTTAAGCTGTTGACGCGCTCAGAATCACTAACAACCAACCAACGAATTGCACATGGAAATCTCCCAGAAGAGAAATGCTTCCCCTGCCTAGGCAACAAAACGTGAATGGAACGAGCAATGACTTACTTCATGAGTTATATTTAAATTATTTAATAATAATCTTTGAACAGTCAAACATTATTAATAATATTAGTGGCAAATTATGTCCAATATTAATAACCAAAGTAATATGTAATAATAGAATCATGCGATATTATAACTAGTTCACAATATCTACATTTATAACTAGTATCAGAATAGTTGATTCATGTGTAATTTATTACTTTCACTAAGATATAATGTGTTTGTCAGACGAATGACAAAAAATTACATGCTAAAATTAACACAGTAGGTTATTTTAACCCAATATTGTGGTTCATTTCTATCGCTACGATTGACCATGCATAAAATAATTTGACAAAAAGGTCAATATTTGATTGAACACAAAACCGTCTTTTGACTGCATACGTGTTATATTCCTTTTTGAACGTTCATTTATTGCACGATTTCTAATAATTTCGAGTTATTTTTACGGTTTTTGTAAAGAAAAGGTTATAAATTCCGATTCTCAGAAATATTTCAGAAAAAATCTACATTTTGACAATAACTCAGACTTAATCCAAAGAACAGTCATTTGCATAACGTGAGAATCTCTAAGCAGCATATCATAAAATTCGTATAAAGTGAATATGCAATTGTCGAATACATCAACTATTAAAGTGCTAATTGTGAAATCAAACACACATGAGGTTGATTATGTATAGTACACTGTACAGTTTCATGTAAATTTTACGTTAAGTCATTTATTTATACAATCAAAAGATAAACAACCTCCTATTGTTTTTTAATGCTCAATTAGACTCTCATCTGTATTCCAGCTAACGAAATACGACGTTTCCGATTGTATGCGTCTGCCGTTAATTAGAAACGAGACAGCTCTGAGCCACACACGTGGCGGGGACCTGCAGGGGGAAGGCGCCCCTACCGGGGAGGACGGTAAACAGCGCAGGATTGTGTACACACGGCGGCAGCGGCGGCGGCGTTGGCGCCGAATCGGATTAACTCCGCCTCCTGCTTCGTAATGGACACTTATAGATTCGGATGCAAACTCCCGGGAACCGAGTTCCGAATGCGTGCAATTGGAATAAACAAAACTCCCGATTCGTTTCATACAAATCAACTCGTGAGCTGAATCACAATGGAAGAAATAACTTCATCTATTGAAAGCGAGAAAAAACAACAACAAAGAATCAATCTCAAGCAATTCATAGTTACGTTGAACATAGAGCCCCAAACCGTCTCTAGGTTTATCCGCAAATATGAAGCAGAAAGAAAAACTGTAATATTGTAACAATCGGATCGTGTGATTTTGATGGAAATTCGAAAAGGACATGAGAAGCGAAGCGTCAACTGCACCCTAAATATATTATAGATTTTTAATAAGACGCTATTTCCTTCGCAGGGGGACATTGTGATTCTCCACGTTTTCGCGGTAGTGAATAGATTCCTTCACGTGGGGCACGATAAAGGCTAAGAGCCGAAAAGTGTCTACCGCGGGTGGCGTTTCGTCCGTAGTAGAGAGAAGTGTGTCTGTGCTGAAATCCTTGCGAATGCTTCCGTCGGGGATGCGCAGAAGGCAAAGGAGACAGTTTTCTCTACGCATAGTCTGCTCATTCGACTTGAACTGTGCGCGCTTCGCTTGTTCCTTTTGCGGAGGGGCATAATGAGGCGCTGTAAAAGCTAAGCGCCAGCGCAGTCCCAGGCCTCCCAGACATCGCGTTCCACTTCATGGAGCGATTCCGCCATTGTTACTCGGCGGCGCTCGTTGCCCTAGCTCACGAAATATGTCCTCTGATGATGCTCTCGCATAACGCAAGCACTCGCAAGGGCTCCGCAGGTGCCATAATATACTTTTCCCACTCCCGTTGTATAATTCTGTCATTTGATGGCTGCAACCCGTTGCATAATGATTCGCATTACGATCCAGATTTCATTATAACACAGATTCGTGACCAGTCACAGAAACGTTTACAAACCAAGTACTGACACTTAATCATTGAGAATTGTTCTAGTTAATATTTCGTTCGATTCAGTACATTAAAATTGCTTATAATATTATATTATGCATGCCATTTTGAATTTTCTATTATTAGAATTTTTTGTGTGGAATATTATTTAAAATAAATTGGATCGTAATTTCACTTTGATCCTATTTGACTAGCGCAGTGGTAAACCAAACCACCTGCGGCAATGTAGGGTAGGGGTGTCTCCGCTTAGTGGCCTTGGCGGAACCTTACATATCAACTGGCAGGAAACTATTCAATGTAAAAGTTTAACTTATAAAAGTGACCAGAAGTTGTAGAAAAAATATCATATGAAACTCGATATAATGGGTATTAATACACTCGCGTGAAGTTTACGATACTCGCTCGTTACTCGCTCGTATTGTAATATCACACTGGTGTATTAATACCCATCATTACTTCATCGTTTCATAAAGTACTATTGTTTTTGATGAATCGTTATTGTTTGTTATCACATTCGATTCGGAGATGGCTGTATGCTGCATTACTTATCAAGATCGAGAGAATCCTGGTTTTGAGGGAAATAAGAAAAAGCTTGAATTACGCTGGGTTCTCTTATGAAGGGAAATGTGGGAGGGAAATACGAGAAAGCGGATGAAAATCAAAATATTATATTCCGAGTCAAGTTAACATCTAGTTTACTGGTAAATGAATTAATCTAAATCATTAAAATTAGGTAAAAATAAAATTTTGTAGGTACCACGCGCGTTAACTGGTTTAATGGTCTCGGAAGACAAAAAGTCAAACGCTTCGCTCGCACCAACTGACTCGGAGCTACATCTGTCGGCTCTGCCCCTTGCTCTGTTTATGCAACCTTCTTATGGTAACTTCTTCTTCTTCTTCTTGCCGGTTTCTTAACCACTACTTCGGTCTTCCGGCGCCTAATCTTTTTTTCCAGTATTCTCTGTTCTTCCTCGAATCAGGAGGTAATTTCCACTTCTCGATTATCTTTCTGATTTGGTCGTTCCACCGTGGTCTTGGTCTTCCTCGTTTTCTCCTTTCACTTGATTGCCATTCAAATGATCTTTTGGGGAGTCTTTTCTCATCCATTCGCTGTACATGTTCATACCAAGTGAGTGGTTTCTTTTCAATTTCCCCTAGAGTATCATGTTGGATGTTCATTATCTCATTAAACCGTACATTTCTAATTCTATCCCTTCTAGATATTGATACAGCTTTTCTGAGGAAATACGTTTCCAGGGCTCTCAATTTTCTTTTCTGTTGTTCTGGAAGTTGCCATATTTCTGCTCCATACAATGTCACACTTTCAATCATACATTCATATATATTCTAATTTTCGTTTTCTTGCTTATATTTGGACCCCAGATCACTGGATTTAGGGATCGTAAAATTTTTCTTCCTTTAATGAGTCGGGTTTCACATTCCTTTCCATAAAAACCCTGTTTCCCTATGTCCTCTGCTGTTCTAATTATTTCTCCGGTTTCCATAGTCAATACGTCATGTGTATTGCCTAGTGCCCAGTGTACTATTTTTTCTAGGTTGAGGCTTAGTCTCCATTTCTCATACTTCTTTTATCTTCCTAGTCATATATTCAATATCTTCCTGTTCTTGCGCCATCAGCATCTGATCATCCGCGAATTGTAGGGTATAGTGTAACCGCTTGTCGCCGGTCACATTTATAACCAACGGAAAATGGAAGCAATAATACCCGACATTAGGCTGTACACGTAGTTTCTACAGTGGCGAAGAGATGGTGTAAGTCAGAGAAGGATTTCTGAACGCACTCAGACCGTAGCCAATCAGGAAATTTTCGTGGAAATACGGACGTGGCGTGAACTTGCGTCAAAAAAGAGCTCGCTCTTTCTGGTTCGAGACGGCAAGGAGAACGGTTGTCTACGAGTACGCCACATGGTCGACGAGGGACACGCGAAGATTGCGGAACACAAAAGCTTTAATAAAAGGTAATTGACTGAGCACTTTTCATGGACTTACGTACTGTGAATATCGTGAGATTACATGGAATTAGTAAATGAATATTAAACAAGAATGCAATGAAGGAGAGAACGACGGCGGTAATAGATCGAAATGAATCTATAAAACCACGTTGCTGCATTCTTGTTGCTAGAAAAGAGGACTATTGTAACATAGGACATGTTTCTTCTTTGTTACAGCTTTAATATATTTCATACTTTTCATATATTCTTTATTCTTATTTTTGGGAATTTCACTTTGGAAATCCTATGATGAAATTTTGAAAGTTATGAGAAAGACGGATTATTCAACAACTAGTTTGACTTTTGCCATTACGAAGTCATAACTTGGAGTTTCGGACTCGCATTCTGATGCGACCATCGCCTCTGCGAAAGCTGTGGTGAATTTTCGCCGAACGACTGGGAGACGGTGTTCGGAGTACTTCAGTTTCCGTGCGACAGGCCACGCAAGGACCGTGCAGAAGAACGACGACCTTCAGGCGCGAGGGTCGCGCGACGGGCCAGCTACACAGCGCGGGACCAACTTGCGGAGTTCGCCGGTCGTGAGTCATATAAAAGCAGAAAGAACACTTACTTAATTTCAGTCTGGAAAAAATCTTCTGAGATAGGAGTATAATTATACTAGCCAAAACGTTGTAATGTGAGCTTCCCTCAATAATAGACGTTGATCGGGCAAGTTTCTTAGAACATTGGTCTGGCTTGCCAGTGGTTTTATTTCTTTTCGACAGTCGTAACAAGAATCAGATTAAAGTAATTTTTTATGTTTATGATAGAAGTTGTTTTGTACAGAATTATTTATTTAGAGTCATATTTTAATGATTCAAATCATTTAAGAGACGTTATGAAACGAAATTTTGTGTTGAAAGGCTATGTAGAAGCCGAAGGTCAAATGTGACTATTGAGTGTAACGTAATTAGTGATTTAAAAGGTAGTAGTGAATTTCGAGTATTGTGTGTATGTATTTTTCTTTTACAGGATGAATATTTGTACTATGATTTGTGTGTCTCATGTGTGATATTCTTTGTGAAGTGTAAAAATGTATCCATTGCTTGTTTTCTTGTAAACAGGGATCTGAATTATTATTATTCTAGTGAAAAACTGCAGTTTAGGTAGGGAATTAGCTACCATGAATTTTTACAAAAAGTGAGAACATAGGAGGATCTGTGATTTTCATTCAATAGAATACATGTAATTACATTGATGTAAACGAAAAAATGTAAAATTTGTTACATTTTGGCGCTCTAGAATATATGATATTTGTCATTTAAAACTGAAAAATTGTGTTGGTCTGTTAATTGATCAGTAGCTTTACAAAGACGAACCCACTACCAATAGGGAAGTTTATCCGTAAACTGAGATATTCCCAGGGATGCGTGACGGTGTAATCACACGTCGCGAAGTAGGCAAATGACAGATCTACTTTTGTAATCGGTGAGGCTTTAAGGAGTACGGTTACAATAGAGTGTTGTGTTATCACTTTTTATGGTAACAAAATTTAATAAAGTGGAAGAGTAATGTAATAGGAGCAGAGCTGAAAAAAGTGCATAGTAAAAATCGAGCAATTGCGTTTTTTGTTTAAAACAGTTTTTTAGTTAAAACAGTTTTATCAGAGTTTTTTCTTAAATCATGTTTATTTTGTTTTAACACTAGTATTTACAATTTATATTTTTTTTAAAAAAATATTTGCTTTCAGATGTACAGCCCCTTTTGCAAAGGGTTTGAATACATTAGATACAGAGTTATTGAATTGAATTACATTTAGAAGTTATTATTGTCTTAGAATCATTTAGAGGATTTGTTTGTGGGAGGGGTTTAGGGTGGGTCAGCAAAGCGTCAGAGTAGTTTCCTGCGGATGCGTACTCTGTTTGGGGTTTGCTTGAACTATTTAGATTAAACACCGACTGATAAGGGAAAATCTGCAGGCACCTTTGTTCTATTAACACTTGATTTTGCTAGTTGACTGCTGGGATAGAACTTGATACTGCGACACGCTTGCACGAAAAGCTTATCGTCACTATTACTGGATGCCACTTGTTCTTTCTTCAAATCACACCACCCACATAGTAACAGATTTCAGAACTGTCACACTTACATTTTTCATATTTCGTTGTGCTGACTCACAAATAATAGATTTTGTTTCTGAATGTAAGTTATCTCCTCGAAAGAAAATGATATGATAGATTAGAATAATCCAAACGAGCATCATTTAATCTTCACTGAATAAAATGTATTTTTGTTCATTGTTTGAGCCATCTTTCAAAGTGGTATGTGTATGTGGGATCCAGGAAATAGGCAATTCATCGGACACATTGATGAAACTAACACTTGTCAGTCATCACAGTCTGTCGATTTCATCAACACTCGTCAAATCTGTCTAGATGATCGTCATTTTTGATAAACGTCAAAATATTGACACACCGTTACGTTTCACCAACACTTTTGCTGTTAGAAATGACGCTCCGTTAACTTTGACGATTCTCCAAGGAACGTGTGTTTAATTTTTTCCCTCGTACAGAGGTTGGCTACAATATCAAGTTACAACGGAGTTTCGCATTGGCTATTGAATCTGTTGACTAATGATGAGCTATTTTATTCTAAGTAGGTTGGATCATGATGAAAATCACATATTTGCACATTTACGAAGAAATACATTTTTCGATTTCGAATCATTTCCTCCGGAGATACAATTGGCACATGTTATCATCCCTGTATCTCCAGAAAAGTTCGATATTCTACAAAAATCTCGCCTTACTAGTTAGGCTTAGGTACCCCGTAAAAATACCAAATACTGTAGGTGTAGAGATGGATTTACGAAAGAGACGATCTTTTTATTTACGGAATCGCAGTCTATGGATGACAAAATTCCATTGCAAAGGCGGGAGGAAATGTCCTGCAGCATAAAATTTTAAAGCTATCAAATACTAGGCATGGTCGTTAGAGTATTATTTCTGTTTGTGGGATATTCCAGACGCGGTTTTATTTCTTTTAAATTCTTCCGAAACACATTTGACATTCTCTCGTTACGAATAAAGGGTCTTTCAATTAAAAAGAAATATATATTTTTGAGTTATTGCTTGTTTTGGACCCATGGTTTGTAAATATACAAAAGTTAAGCATCAAAATTATCTCCAATGATATCACACACGCCCTTTTTGAACAGCATAAAAGTAAAATCACTAGGTTAATGAAATACAATGCACACGTTTGATTCACTCTAACCTCACAACAGTCGTTTAATGAGTCGTCAAACGCGTTGACAGCAGGGTATCGGTCCGTCAAAATTTGACGAATATTTTGACGATCGTCAGGCGAAACGACCTTGGTGAAACGTAAATAATGCGTTTAACGCGCCGTCAAAGGTTTGACGTCCGTCAAAGCTCCTGATCGGCGTTGGTGAAACCGGCCTTATTCAATAATTTATAAACCTTTCCGTTTACGATTGAGACTGCGGGTGAAATAAAATTTGACGGCCATTACTGTGCGGAAGAAAGCAGCAATTGGAATGAAGCGTCCCATTACACAGAGGATAAGGGCAACGTACGGCGACCTTGGAGAACTGAGTGCGTTGAACGGAATGCGGGCGCCGAGGTACAACGTGTTTCCGGCGCATTAGGACTCGGGCAAGTCGCTTGCTCTTCTGCGCCTGCGCAAGGCAGGGGTTGCGAAACGAGTGAACTCTTCCCTCGACATTTCGTCCAAAATACCAAGTATTGGGATGATACTGTAAAAACTAATGCATTTTAGGTTCATTATTTCAAGAAAGTAATCAGTAACTATCTCTTGAACAGTATGTCTTGAACAGTTGCGTTTAACTGATCAATGTTGCAGATATGTATTTTATGTAGTTTATTTTTGTTAATTAGAATTTTTACTCTGCCTAGCGTCTCCGTATGGACACGCTGTTCGGATCTGTAGATAGGTCAAACTTTCACCTTAAAAAATGCAGAAATTAAATTAGAATTTCATGTTGTTTTCCATCTCATCCTAAAAGATGTCACCATATACATTTCAAACTTTTAAGAAAAAATTAATGTAAAAAAAATAAAATGGTGTAATGAAATATTTTTTCAAAATAATTCAGGCAGATTTCTTAAAAGTTAATAAATAGTTAATTTTAATTTTATTGAATTTTAATTAAATGTAGTTTTAATGTTTTGAAAATAAATTGAGATGTATCTTTTAATTAAATTTAATTAAACCTTGAAAATTCAATTAATTATAATTTTCCCTTTTCCATAAATGTTTTGAGTAAAAACAGTAGTTCTTATTGTAATTTCAAGGAGACACATATATGTGATGTCCAGGAAATGAAGAGAGGAAAATAAATTATTCTCCTCAGAAAAAAATAATCTATGTTATCAGAAATATTTTCTAATATACACAATCTCCTTCCTGAGACTTCTTTATCTAAAGTATAAATTTCTGGAAACTTTCATCAAATAAGAAATATGGGTAAACAGTTCATTCATAAAAACATACATACGGCAAACATCGTCTCACGATTTTATTATTTTTCAGTTTGTTTAATAAATTGCTAGTTACAAATGAGTGTTTTAAATCGTAAGTAAATTCTATCCAAAAATTAATATTTTTACCAATACTTATCGTTACTCTTTTTATCATACAATGTAGGCTTTCACGGGTGGTTTCTACATTATTTGTCATTTCCAGGTTTGTAAGCTGTGGCCTAACGGAGACTTGTCCAAAGGGACAAGTCTCTTTGGTCCTTGGACAAGTCTCCGTTAGACCACGGCCTACAAACCCGGAAATGTCAAATAATTACTCTTTTATGTTTTGCTTTATTATTACGTCTTATTTTGTTGTAAAATACGTCGATATATTTTTTAATAAATTTTATTTTTAATGAAATAATTCTTTGTGTTCCTTCAAAACGGGAGAATTCTGGGTTGGTTTGTTGCGGCGCGCTGGTTGCGGCAGCCCTGACGCGTAGTTCCTACGCCTCCCGCAGCGCCTTCCGGCCGGTTTCTCCGCGCGCCTTCCCAGCGCCGCCGCGGCGCCGCGACGCCCTCCCGCGTCCACGCTGCGAGACGCTCCACCCTCTTCTTTAAGTCTCATAAACTACACAGGTCATGAGCGACTAATACTGTAATAGAATGCAATTACAAATCTGAGAAAATATCGACAGTTTTACAAAATTGTACCCCTTTTTCTTGGTAACTTGGCGATGATAAGATTGTATTGAAATTTTTATTTCCTAGGCTCTTTTTTCTCTCTTCATTGTGGCTCCGCCCCTGTTTAACCCTTCAACTCTGTTTCTCCATTACTTACGTGGACTCTATTTGGGGTCAGATTTGACCCCACACGTTTTACCTAAAAGTTTCCCAATGTCTTTCATGCACGAATGCTATTTGGAATTATTAATTAAGAAAATGATGCTATTTATTTGCTTCGTTTAGTATATCGTTATAAAAAACAAAGAATAATATTTCCAGAAAAACATTCTAGCACATCGTCATAACTATTCATAGATGTCTTCCGTATCAGAATGAGAATGCATAATACAAAGCTATCATGTAGTAGACAAATACATCAGATTTTTATTCAGAATCAACCATATAATATTCTAAAACGGAAATGGACACGTTTTTAGAATTTTTCTTATAATTTAGACGTGTAACGTGGAATCTATTCCCCATCCTCAACGCATACACCCCAGGATCCCATCGCATACACCCACTCACTCCATACGCAAAAAACAAATAAAATTACTTCAAACCAAGAAAGCTTAAAAAACTGAAAAGTTCACAACTCATGTTAACCAGAACATAAATAGCATATATGAAAGGAGAATTTCATGTGAATAATTTTCAGTGTTGCAAAACATTATTTGTGCCCAGGGTCACAAAAGACCCCAAATAAAGTCTAAGTGTTAATAGCCAATTGCGCACATGACTAAGAGAGAATGTCCCAACCGGATAACTCAAAAGGGGAAATCACCAGTAGTCTTGGGGACTGGAAAAAGCAAGTAAAAGAAAGAGAAAGAATAGAAATGTATGTGGCCAAAGGAGAAACTGAAAAATATAGGAAGTACTCCTTTCCTCTCAACAAATGCAAGCCTAGATTAATTCTACAATGATACAAATAGTAACATAAGAATATAGTATCTACTCTAACAAATGGCAATACAATCATCATTCAGAAAGGTATGAAAAATAACATTTTAATAATCAGGGAAGAAGAAAATAAACACGTTTACGTTCAAACTAAAATGGTCTGAAAAAACGAAAAAAGAGATGGAGGGTGAAGCAAGAATCTGAAAGGAAATATCGACCACAATGCTGGTGAATTGTCTCAGGAGGTATGGAATTCCAGCACGTCAGAACATTCCAAGCGTTCTTAGTCTTTCCCAATGTTGACAAAAGTAACTGCACAGTACTCGAAGACGGCATTAAAGATAGAAAATTGAATGCGTAGCTTAGACGACAGAAAATCTACCGTACGCGTCAATTGAATTACCTCGGCAGAGTACAATGTCTAAATTTCTTCTTTGGAAAATCCCGAGCTCTTATAATGAAAAATGATCTTGTCCTCATGCAACATGTAATTCTTCATATGCACATTTTTATAATGAATAATTTCTTAAATATGTAACATAATTTTAACCACAATATCTAAAAGACATCAATTTATAATTATTAGAGGAAATCAATAAGTGATGCACAACATTTTGTTCATCAGAAATTGTTATATGTCAAGAATCTATTCACAGTAAAGACGCCTATTTACGTTATTTTTCTACGTAACCACCAAGTCGTGATACAAGTTTGACTTTATTAAATAGAGCCATCTTCGCAAAATCAATTTGACTTCAGCACCGAAAGTGAAATCATTGCCGGCGAAGATTATCACTTGGCAAAAAATAGAATGTGGGACATCTCCAGTTCCAGACAGTACGACGAAAGCTGGTGCACCTCCCAATCAAATTTCTCATGTTGCCAGATCGTTGAGGTATTCTCTGAATCATACGAACGTCTGTAAAGTCCGTTGGGTTCGTTACTGTGCGCGCAGCACTTGAAAAATTCTCATAGGTAGTACGGTGCTTGTCGATATTGTCGATAAATTCCCGGATAATTGTCGATAAATTCGGATATTGTCGATAAATTCCCGACTCGCGAAGCGAGATAAGGATTTATCTGAGAATTTCCAACACATGAGTGGTATTTAATGGGACTATTCCATGAGCGAAATTATGTCCAACAGAGTTCCAAAATGAGCAAAATATTGAAAATAATTGAAAGCCATGTTGCAATCAGAGATGTATATTATGGTACATACGCAGTTTATTGGACATCGACATAGCGATCGATGACATATCGCCTTCTAAGATCGGTGAGTCACAGTTTATGTTTGGCTAGTGGGAAGAAGCGGTAAGAAAAATCGAATAGAAAAAAAAAGCGATAAAAGTTTTGAGATACACCGCCCTGATTGGGGCATTTTTTATGTATAGATAAACACTATTGGTTTTAATTTAACGAGTGGAATAGCCAAGGGTAACACTACAGATAATGCAGTGAATTGGATACGAAGTGAATCTGCAGTGAATCGCAGACGCAGTGAATCTGCTAAGAATAGGCATCACCAGAGACGATCCACAGTCATTCTTCTACTAGCACATTATCTCCGTAGAAATAATTTTATTGGGTTCTACATTTTGTCTACAAACGGAAACAACGATAACACTTCGCTGGTCTTTAAACATAGACATTTGAACACTAACGACCTATTTGCTCAGTACAACTTTTCTTCTGATACAGGTACTGCTGGCAAAATACCTATGTTTAGAAAGTCAAATGCATTATGAACAACTTCCACATGTAAATTATACAGATCATTATAATACGAGAAGGAAGAATTGTTAAGCGTTACTTATTGATCAGGTCTTCAAAAACTTTTGATACATATTTGGAATAATAGGGTACCTTTTGTTGAATATTTGGAATAAGTATTTACACACAAATAAATAGATGATCGATGTATTTGACTGGAAATATTTTTTTTTTAATTTGGTGACTGATCACTTGAATAGTGTGTCTATCCTGACGAAGAAGGGCAAGAAAAATAAACTCAAAAAAATCTTGTTGTTAAAAAAAGATTTTATTTCACTTTGAACCGCCTCTTCGGCATTAAGTGATTGTGAAATTTTAGAACATTATATTCATAAATTGGAAAAAAGAATAAGTATACCATAGATTTAAGGAACTTATTAATATTAAAAGGGAGAATCTAATGATATCGTCACTCATTACCGAATGAGAGGGTGGATCCAAACAAAGAAACTAACAAGCAGATGTAAATAACTGAGGCTCAATGGAGGAGTTTTGTAATTAGTTTCTTAAAAAAATACGAGTTCCAAACTTTGTCCAAAACGCGAAAATTGGTGAAAGTTTTGATAGAGTTCATTATGTTTGAGTAAATTCATTTGCCTGTGGAAACTCGGCTCGGTGTTTACTCTCACTCATAGAGGGAAAGTTTAACAAGCTCCACTACTTTAATATTATTCCTCTGGGAACGTGCCTGAAACTGTCTGTTTCCAAATTCGATGTAGTGCCGACAGCAAACGATATCTGTTTACTGCAAAGTTATACATCTTCTTCTGCTTCGCCTTACGAAATTATCGTTGGTGAAGATTACACAAATGGTAAGATATTCTAACGCAAATACAGAATGAGGAGAATTATTTTTTAAAAGTATAAAAACCATCAAAGTAAAATAGAAATTGGGATAATAAAAGCGCTTATAAATTCGAGCTTTCATCTATAATGTTTTTGTTTCAAAAGTTTAAAGTTATAAATTCACAAACGTCTGTTCGTTACATTTTCTGATTGACATTAATCTCCAACCTCTTATTAGGAAACAATAAATGTTTGTTTCCACATGTAACTATTTATTTGTAGTTGTTACTTACACGAACTTCTTACAGTTACCTCGTCCTTAATTACAAATAGGCAGACATTACAACCATAAATTCACTCCAAAGAGATATGAGAAAAAAATTGTTCCTCCAACCTTTTTAGTACATAGAACGTTTTGAATGTTATTTTAGAACAACTGCTCATCTTGCCCTGTTAGAGATGTATCTTAAATAATGACAATTGATTTAATTTATACTGAAGTATAAGTCCATCCATTTCCTTTATCTACTACTAAGTTCATAAAATAAAATGTAGGTTTTTGAATTACAGATAACAAGGTTTCTGAGAACATTTGTTGACATAGATTATTTCACTCATTATTTTGAGATAGAGAACTAGAAATTAGTTGATGGAGATACGAGAATAAACAAGTGGCGCCTGGGGATTAGGCAACCCATCAAACATGTTACAGAATTGCGAGAGATGTGGATTACTGCAACAGCGTCGACAGCACAAATGAGCTTAAAAAATGAAAACCAACGCTTCTGAAAGTGCAGTATGTGACAACGGTGTCTTGGTTTACGCAAACACTCAAATGTCACGTCCGCAAATCATTGACGAGGGCTGGCATACCACGGATTCTTCAGCTGAAATTGATCAGCGAGATTCTCTCCACCGGTACCGCGTTGGTATGTTCGCGCACAGACACCAATTGAATTTCCACCATTACCGGCGTCATATTCCACTCCACACACACACACACACACACACACAGATCTCTTGGAAACGGTAATCTACGCTTTGAGTCCGCAGTCACCGGAGGGGGGGCGGCGCCACGTGTCGTCTCGCGCGGCAGCGACGCGCGCCGGAAGCGAGCAGCGCAGCGGCGAGGACGGGGGGGGGAGTCAACAGCGGCGAAGCGCCCCGCGCAAATAGTTGATGAAGCCCCGCGCTCCGTCATTAGCGCCTCGCGTGCAAATGCCTCGCCTCCCCCTCTCTCGCTCCCTGCACCCACGCCCTCGCCGCCAGACTGCGCGCGCTTGCGCATTCGCGGCTCGCTACACCTCCCCCTTCTTCCCCCCAACTCCGTGAAACACCTGCGATCGGCGGCGCGTGCATCATTCGATTGAATGGAATGCGCGGACGAAGGACGTTTATTCCATGCGGTGCTCGCACACATTTTAGCACTTGGTACGTCTGCGAGAGATGAACATTATATGAAAAGGAAATGACTTAAAATAATAATAATAATAATAATAATAATAATAATAATAATAATAATAATAATAATAATAATAATAATAATAATAATATTGGAATAGTATTTCTTCCTGCTGATCCTAGTTTAATGTTTCAGATAGATGGCTCGTTGCAAGTAGTTTTGAACAATATAGGATCAATCTTACGAGAATACTAGGAATTATGACATTTGTATTTTATGCATTTAAGCTGAAAATATTTAAACGTAATGATAAAAATAAATATATAAAATACAATTAATTCCTGGTATCCTCGTAAGATTGATCCTATATGGTCCAAAATTACTTGAAACGAGTCATCTATCTGCAATAATAATAATAATAATAATAATAATAATAATAATAATAATAATAATAATAATAATAATAATAATAATAATAATAATAATAAGCCGGCCCGGTGGTGCGAACGGTTACAACAACCGTCGTCTACGCCGAGGAACTGCAGGTTCGACTCCTGCGAAGACATGGTCGTATTTGTGATTGTCCCTTCACCGCTCATCATCATCATCATTATCATCATCATCATCATCAAGAACAACGTAATCCTAACACCTCAAAATTCATAATTGAAGGCGTAACAATCTTGTCTTACCGAGGGGTCCAGCAGAAAAGCTGATTCCCATTGTTACGTCAATCGTGTAGCATGGTCGGAAATGGTCGATACGCTAGTAGTAATAATAATAATAATAATAATAATAATAATAATAATAATAATAATAATAATAATAATAATATCGATAATAATAATATATTACCATTTTCCAATTCGCGTAGAAATTGAAAGAAAACCGTGCAGCATCTGGTCATGTGGGAGGTGTCTTTGTTGTAAATGCTCAGGAAATCGGGAAAAATACAAGCAATTTCTATTCTACAATAAACTCTCATTAACACGAATTTCAATGGACCAAAATAATCGGAGTCGTGTAAAAATTCATGTTATCCGAGTGTTATAAATGTAAGTATTACTGTAATTCCTTACCGGGACCGAAGTTTTGTTCGTGTTACGGCGAAATTCGTGTTAAGCGAGGTTTGTACTAACGAGGGTTTGCTGTACTATTTTTCAACGCACACAGAAACTGAATGAAAACTATGAAGCTTCCAAACATGTGAGGAGTGTCTATAATTTTGTTAGATATCCACAAACTCCGAAAAAAATACAATAGCAATGAAACAGTTAATATTTTGACGGATATAAACTCTCCAAATATTTTTCATTTCACCTATTCTCGTTCTGCGCCTTGAACCGTATGACGAAGTTCTCATACTCAGTGCATCACTGCCTGATACATCTGACGTCATGTGACAGCAAAGCTTGAAGGTAGGGTAGGCGCCATTAATTAATTGCTATTTACTTCGAATACATCCTGTTTGATGTAAATGTAATCTTCCACATCTGGGTGTAACGAGGAATACGACAATATCGAAATGGAAATTAATTGAAATTAATTTAATGGAAATCAATAAACAGTATACGATAACTGATATTGAATACGTTGAATGAGTTTGAAAAAGAGATTACTGTATTCTGTATTCGCTTGAAATAGGTCCATCATACCTTCATTACACACACACACACACACACACACACACACACACACACACACACACACACACACACACACACACACGCACACAATTCCTTCAGATGCAAACGTATAGTTCATTACCTGTAAAGAATAAAAAAATGTATATTGGATACAATTTATCTCTCGAATCAATTATATATTTTACATATCATTAGGATAAAATATTCAGAGGAGATGAAAAGTATGCTTTTGTATTAATGTAGCTCAGCGGTGCCCAACTTACAAGGCCTCAAGGGCCACAACTAAAACCTTAATATGGTTGCGGGCCATATTGTCAGTACTCGGGCGATCCACACCTTACTTCCCCATATTGTTGAGCTCGCCACTTTGCCCGGCTACTCCGAAACGGGGGGGGGGAGATAGAACAATGCGTGATATGCATAACGTAAACATTGAGATGATTTTTAATTTCTGTATTACTAGAAAAAATATCTTTAAATGTCAACTTAACCTATTATTACATTAAAGAGGGTATTAACCCCGGCAGGGCACGAGTGCTAGGCGCACAATATGCTCTCCCGACTTGAATGAAAGGGACTTTCCACTTTTGACTAATAATCTTTCGCGAGGCACAATAAATGGCATCGCGGGCAGCATGCGACGCGCGAGCCGCCAGTTGGACAACCCTCATTTACCACGATTAGTCACCTAGATTATAACCACTTTTCCAGCGTTACACTAGTTCGATTTTTACCACTTTCTCAAACATGAGTCAACAATATCACAACAAATTTGTATAGAAATTATTTGCTCCACACCCCGGACTCAGTCACATAATTATCATGGTCATGCTGTCATAGTTACAGATAACAACCACTATCAGCGCCAACACCACTATCACCACCACCAGTCCACTTTAAGTGCCACCGCCTCCGGCGTAGGCACCCGCAGCAACTTCGCTTCCTCAACCACCTCCTCCACCCCCACCGCTACCATCCCCTTCCCCACCCCGCACCAAAAAACACTATCACCACCAACACCACCACCAATCCACTTTCAGTGCCATCGCTTCTTGTGCAGGCACCCGCAGCAACTTCGCTTCCTCAACCACCTCCTCCACCACCTCCGCTACCATCCCCTTCCCCACCCGCTTCACTACTTTGAGTGCACCATCACCACTTTGAGTGCCACCGCCTCCGGCGCAGACACCCGCAACAACTTCGCTTCCTCAACCACCGCCTTCGCTCCCATCCCCTTCGCCACCCTGCTGCCAACAACTACTATCATCACCAACACCACTAATCCACTTTCAGTGCCATCGCCTCCGGTGCAGGCACTCGTAGCAACCTTGCTTCCTCAACCACCTCCTCCACCGCCTCCGCACCCATCCCTTTCCCCACCCGCCGCCCGAACATTTCCACGGAAGACACGAAAAGGGTTTCCTCCGGATGACGGAGCGGCCCGCCCAAGAGATGTAACTGCCTCCTCCTGCCTGGCGGAATGGCGTAAACGCCGCTCCTGTCCTAATGGATGGGGCCCGCGCGCCCGGGACGCGCCGCAGATAAGGCGCATCGCGGCGCGGAAAGAGAGCACTTTCGGCCCCGCGCCCTCCCCCCCGCCCCGCTCCTAAATCATTCGACGCGACGCGTCGCGACGCCCGAAGAATCGTTCGCGAACGAGCACTCGCTCGCGCTGCGGCGCGCGTACGAGAGGCAACTTGGCGCTCAATGGCACGGAACCGCACCGCGGGCTCTCCGGTCTCGTGCTCCGCGAGAAATCGTAAAAAGGAACTGGTTCATATGGAAGTGTACTTTTGATGCTCATAGAATTTTTGCTTTTCAGATACAGAACAGAATATTGTGTCTCATTTTTTTGCTTTGTAAAGTTCTCTAGACTCCAGAAACTTCCTATTTACTTTAAAAGTATTAAAGAAATAAAAACCCGTCATGAAAAAATATAAAAAAGCATATAAAACAAAAAAATATTTTCAAACACATTCGTACCTACGCCCTATTTGCCAATAATTTAATATGGCAAATACTTCCCTTTTCAAAAATATTTTTATCAAAATAAATTTTACGATTAGCCTCACAGTTTTGAAGTCTCTTCTAGAGGTGGCAGATCAAATGGAGAATCTATGTTTCAGGAAAAATCTCATGGATGATTTAGACACTAGTGTTTTTTGCACGGATAAAGGTTTGATCCGTTTCATAATTTTCTATATTTTCGGAACTCATGATAAGAATATACTACAGTAAACTCTCATTATCACGAATTCCAAGGGACCGAAATAATCGGAGTTTGTGTTGTAAAAATTCGTGTTATCCGAGTATTATAAATGTCCGTATTATCGTAATGCCTTGCCGTGACCTAATTTTTGTTCGTGTTACGGCGAGATTCGCGGTAAGCAAATTCCTACTAACGAGGGTTTACTATATATTACTGCGTACGGCCAGATTACATATTTTAAGGCAAAGAAAAATAATTCGATTTTTGTTGTGAAAATTATGGCTGAAGAAACACAGAATGAAAGTTACACGATGAATTGTTCACATTTTTTCTGAAATCGTTAAAAATGATCTTTTGCGATTGAGGGTTTAATAAGGCTCATGTCAACAAGCTATTCACTACGATTCTAGGAAAATATTTTCAAATCGTTATAGTAAGGAGTAAACAGAAAAAATAAAGGGGAAAGAGTGGGGAGAGAGAGGTAGAATGAAGAGAGAGGGAAGAGTGAGAAGGGGAGAGGGAATGAGGGAGAGAGAGGAGGAGGGAAGAGAGAGAGAGAGAGAGAGAGAGAGAGAGAGAGAGAGAGGGGAAGAGAGAGAAAAGAGTGAGAGTACAGGGAAGAGAGAGGGGACAGAGGAGAGATATGGGGAGAGAGGGTAGAAAGAGGTGAAAGAGGAGGAATATAAATGAAGAAAGGAATTTATATCTGTTATGTCAGCTCCGTCTCACGTCGTGAACCCTCTTCAAAGCGCGTGCGGGTATATTTTAATTAATTTGAGGCGCTACTGAGGGACCTTGCGTGGAGCGGACCTCAGCCAAGCGGTACGAATGTCTGCGGATGGTGGGGAGGGGGGACACCGACGGACGCCGTCCAACTTCCTCCGACAGCTGCGGACAGCGCGGGTTGGTGCAGACGGCTGTGGGAACGGGAGGGTTTGGGGTGAGGTAAGGACGGAGGCGGGGTGCCGGGCGTAGAAATGTCGGAGCCCACTGAGAGATGACTCGTGACATATGCTGGTGCCATCCCAGCGTAGCTCAGAGCTTTCGTCAGGGAGAGTATGTGAGCAAAGCGTCTGAGACAATTCTTCAGGACACACAAGATTGCTCTCATGTAGATGTTTCAGTAATATAAATACATTATCAAAGGTAGGACAGTTAATATAAACGTAGGAACATAAAGTGTGGTTATTGGGTGCTACGAAAGATTGTGTGGCCAGTGAGGACGATAGGAAGAGCATTTTCTTGGCGTGCAGTGTCATTCGTTGCCACTACACACTTAAGTGATACACGTATGAGGAACCTGCTTATGACAATCTGCGTGCAAATGCCCGAATAGTCATTTCAGAGCAACAACTTAATAATATATTAGAACAATGTACACTTGTCATTTGGCAGAGAGACTTTCACGGATGGTTAAAGACTATGGTTATGGATTATGCTTGAATATGGAAGAAAGGTATTCACAAGGATTTGTCTTCCAACTGGGCTAACAATATTGGCCTGAAAAATATTCGAGATATCGTAATCGCAGCTCTAGACATGAACAATCAAACTACGGAGGATTCAACTAAACTATATGCTGCAGCGTGCAACTTATGTTTTGAACATGACTATTTGTGCTAATTTTTGAAACATGATCCCGACGTGTGGGAATCATGACAGGTCAAAATCAGATATCAATACCAATACGTGATACGAACTACACTAAATTTTCAAAACCACGGAAAACAAATTTCCCTGCAGCTGCATAGTGACAGTAGCAAGTGATGTTGTAACAGATGATTTACGATTTTATCGAGGAACATGCCCAAACGCGTATCATTTATTAAATTGGTATTTACAAAATGTGTTTATTATAATATGCATTAATTTAATGTGAATTATGTGTAATTAATGTTATTTATTATGAAACTCTGACAACCCGCAAAAACTTTCCCGCACATCGTCATTAGATTCACCAATGAGTACCTCTATCTGCAAAGCACCACCTGGCCTATTTTCACCATTATCGCGACTTTTCTCGAAGCGAAAAAAATGACTTTTCACCTGAAAGATTTGAAAACGCGCGAGGAGCCAGGTCGTCTTGAAGGTCGTTTGCGAAAGAAGTCGGTAGCGACGCGAGAGGATCCGTTTGCTGTCTGCTTGTGCACCATCCCCTCCCCCCTCTTGCGAACCATGGCGGGGCGAGAGCCGGCGCCGGCGGCCGCCCGGGGCTGATTGCTGGCGCGCCTTCGCTAACGAGGCCCTTCGCCCCGCCGCCCGCCCTTCCCTGCGCCTACCTTCCCCTCCACAACCCTCTCCACCCACCGGTTCTTCGTTCTACGCCTGCGCCCGCCACCCTCCTGGCGCGTCGGATTCCGCTCCTCGCTTCAGAGTAGCGACGGCCGCCAACACAATTATTTTGTAGGATTATAAGTAATTTCTTGAACCTTTTCTTAAAGTTTGAAGTTGACGGGCATCGCTTTGTGATTTTAACAAGAGTCGCGTCTCATTTTGTGATGAAAATGGGTGTATGTTAATTTCTGACACAAGTTATGTGCATTATTGAACAAAATACGTAACGTGTTTTATAATTATGTTAATTTGAAAATTTAGTGAATGGCTACGGAGACAGTATTTTAAATAATAAGAACTCAGGAAACTGCTAGAGAACATGCCTTATCACGAAATAGTAATGCAGCTAGTCGTGTGTGGGGGGGTGTCATACAGTAGAGGCTGCAATCTAGATTTTCATAGAATTTTGTTACTGTTTGGCTACTCGACATTGAAATTATGACTTTAGGATTACACGGCTTTTTGAGAAAGCTCTGTGAAGTTTACATTGAAACAAAAACAAAAATATGATAGATAAGATGAAAAAATACTAGCAATGATTGATAATGAAAGATTTTAGTATTTTATGACAATACCACTCCAGGGGGCTTATAACTTTGTGGGCTAAATTCTTATGATTAAATTGCATAGCAGTATAGTTTTTTATATTTATTCTTCATAATTCTTCTGATTTAACAAAATTCTGTATTGTTTTCGTAGAGCTGTTTCTGAGTGGTTCATGTTTTTTAGTTTGTTATGAACGTTCAATATTTTAAAATTATGTATCCTACTATTTCAATAAGGCAGACCACGCAGGGTTGGGTACAGATTTAACTTCCTTCTAATTCGACAACTACAAGAAATTTTATCGGGAAGCAAATATGAAGACATTCTTCTTAAATGACCAATTTTGGGATACAAGCAGCATCAGTCTTTAGACGGAGCTCGTTTCCACAAAAATGAAACTTTTCGAGTTGGTGTGCACAGATACATTGGAGGCAGCAGCAACTCTGGCGCGTCCTTCTTTTTCCTCTACCGGGCAGCGCACTCGCCGTGCACACATTTTTGCTTCTCCGAAGCCCCGCGCCCCGCCCCCCTGGCGGCCCATAACTCGCGCGCGTAATTGCACGTATACGTGCACTGCACGCGCCCGGGGCCGCTTCCCGGCGGGGGCTTCCTCGCTCCGAGGGGCTGCCGGCGCGGCGGCGCCATCCGTTCACGCCCTGGCTGCACCGCGGCGCTATTGCTCAGCCGGTCACTTGACACGGGCGGTGCACTCGCTGGGTGCGCACCGAGAGGGCGCGGCCCGCTGCACTCGAGCGCGCAGGCGACGTGGCGATGAGGGCGTGCGAAGGAGTTACTCTCCTCTCGGAACCAAGTCTCTTTCACGGGGTGTTGGCAACTAATCAGAGAACTAGTTATTGGTGAACCGTGTAACATGACGAATGTTGATCTGCGATGATCATCATACATAGATTATAGAATACGTGATGATGACCATTTATTTTTTTTATGTTATACTTACTGTAGTTAACCCTCGTTAGCAGGAACTCGCTGAACACGAAATTCGTCGTCAAACGAACAAAATTTTCGTTCCGCGAAGATATATATATATATATATATATATATATATATATATATATATATATATGTGTGTGTGTGTGTGTGTGTGTGTGTGTGTGTGTGTGTGTATTTGGCGTTATTGGGTCGGTAGTCCGACTTCGCCGGCTAGCTACCGGTAACTACCGGGTAACTACCGGGTAACTACCGGGGTGTAAGAGCCCTTGCCCCGTCTATTTAAAAACAAGCCCCACTTGGAGGGACATTTTGAAACATAATTATTACTGATAAATGTAATTTGGGCGCGAGGAAAAGGTTACACTTGAAACTTAATGATTCCTACGTAATTTAAATATCTCTCCTTCCAAAGTTATGTTATGCTAGCTCAGTTAATTGGGGTTCGAAGCTCATAATTGTTGCTATTTACTATGCAACCAATTATTCAATCTTCCATCCATACTGAGTGGCGAGGAATCTGAAATTTTTATTAAAATGCTGGATTGTGCGTAACGAACAATAATCAGCTTACTTTCAACTTAACAAATTGGAATTTATTATATTGATAAAATGAATTCATCTTCGGTCATGACCAGTTTTCTCTATATTACAATAGTTATAAAACCTTTTCATTCATTTGTGGGTCTTCGCGCGCTCTTCACTTCTTCGTTTGATGGCGCCCCGTAGAACCTTCTCCGTCAACGCAGCAGAATCTTCCTTCTGGATAAAGTCCTCGCCTAATGTCCGTGTCTGGTTTCTCCAGGCGATACTATTATAATCCGTGACTTCCCTCACTAACGTCTCGGGTGGACGCCTAGATAGTATTTTTCTTCTTACAAGAACACCCTATCCTAATATAGGAAACGATAGTTAACTTGATACAACTGTCAATTACAGTCTTTCTTCAATCTAGTAAAATATATCAGGAGCCGACCCGTTCATCACCGCGTTGCTCTAGCGAATGAACGTTCTTCTAAAAACTCGGAAGCATCCAAATCCTATATCATTTTCTATTGTCTCTCAAAACAATGCTTATTCCGCCTCTGCTCTGTCATTTCAACCTAACGAAAATAATCCTTAACGCCTGTTGTTTATTTGTCATATAGCGACACCCTCGCGATCGTCTATTGACATCCCTATATTCTATGTGAAATATAAAGACACTTCCATAATAAAAATGGTTCGTCATTTTGGTATATCACTATATATATATATATATATATATATATATATATATATATATATATATATATACTCCAAGTACTAGTTCAGACTGTCATAACGCTCTTTGTCAATTTTTTAATTTTGTTTTCCAATAAGAGTCATTTGCCAGAATAGATTAATTAGTAATTGTTAAGTAGAATTTTGAGTGTTCAATAAGTTAATTAATTTTTTAGGAGGATTGGACATATAAAAAAATCGTTAAATATTGTCCGTTTATTCGTTATTCAAGGGTCATTACTTATTTTGTTGCAATAGACTACGTCTATACATCTCTTTTCCATGCTATTGTCTCTTTTACAACAAAAATCTTCACATCTTGCAGACAAAGGACACAATTTTATAACTCACATTTGCGCATTTTTCAAGGCTTTGCCAGGTACAAAGCTTTGAATTTAGTGACGTTCTGCATGAATAACCACTGAGCGTGCTTATAGGTGAAGGGCTCATTAAAAGGAAACCACGACCGGAACTCCATGTTCCAAGTTGTGCCGCAATGCAGTTTCTCGGCCCCCGCGCCAGATGGCGCATGACTGACGGCTGCGAGTGGCGCGCCATGTTGTGGTGGCGGACTGTCCCGCGGCCACTCGCCTGTTCGCCTGCTTCCTAAATTTCGCGTGAGTACTGCGCGCAAGATGCCAAACCGCACCCACAGCTTGCGCTGGTACCAGCCGTCACTAGAGTATGGTGAGTGTTTGCTTAACGAACGTGTTGCATGTTACTGTACTCGTATATTTTTTATCCCTACTGGATGATGCGATACGAGTAGATGCCGTAACTACAGTCCGGAAAAATATGTAGAATGAAACGAAAATATGTAGTACATAAATGTGTAAAGAAAACCTTAACAAATATGTAAAGTAGTGGTGAAACTATTTTGAACCTTTGCAATTTTTAAAAAATAGAAGATTTTAAAAAAATGAGACACATCCCATTATTAAGAATTCTTGCTATTCGAGGATAAAGTTTAATTAAAAAAGTTGGAGCCATTTTTGTGAAGACTTCGTTTAAAGGACCTCAAAAATCAAAATATGCGTTTAAACCTTGCGGAGCCCAGAGATCGTTCAGATCCACTCGGAAATATCAATTTTGTATAAAATCGCCTGAACGGTTTAGGCGCTAGTGTTGACCACAGACAGACGGAAGGAAGACGGACAGGCAGGCAGACGGAATCTTTACCGTGAATAGACTTTTCGATATTAAGGACCCAAAAAAAAAGGGGATTCTGACCTCACAATGTTTCAGAGGAAGCAATTTACTGCATATAGTGCAGGAACAAGATTACTTCACTTTTTCGTTACCATTGTTACCTTTTACTAGAGTTTTTGTTACCTTATTCATTACCCTTAATGCCAATTAGAGTTTTTCTGATGAAAAATCGCCTTTTCCCCGCAGCATTACACTACTTTCTCTACACTGCATAAGAAGTATGCCAGAAAGTAAAAACCTGTTGAAAAGTTTTATTTATTTTCTTGTAAGGTCATCGATAATTGTTAAACGGTATTTTACACGCGAATTGAGAATTCTTAAATTGATTCATCTCATATTGACTTTTAAGAAATTCTCTACCTGATGTCCAAGTTGATCCCCCATTTTAATTATGTATTCAAATGCACTGCTATTAATAGTTTAAAAATAGTCCTCCGGGCGATCGAATTTTTTATAATTTCGTGGTTTTATTTGAAACTTCCTAGTGATAAGTTAAAAGATGTCACTTTCATGAAAAAATCTAAACGATTTCAATTCAGAATGTATATCTCATCGGAGAGGATCATAGCGTCTACAATGCCGAACAGATTGCCGTATCGGCGCCCCTATTATCTTCTGTCAGGAGATGGTCGAACAGCCCTCGTCGTCATTACCCTCCGCTCAATCGACTCTCGATTGCCAGAGGCGGCGGCGTAGCACCCACCCTTTGAGAGGAGGCCACTGAAAGGGACGGGGTGAGATCATGGCAGCCATGTCGGCATCAGAACGGCCCCCACACGTCGCAGGAGAATGCATCCAGGACAATAGATGCTGAGGGATATTCAAACGTACGTAAGTCCTCGATTTTCACGTGAGATCGGATTGTTAACCTGTCGTTACTCGCGTTATTGGAAAAAAATCTTAGATATATTTCATACACTCAGCTTTTTCTCTTAACGTGAACTTTTTTCATACATAGAGATGTAATTTTAGCAATTCATTAACTTCTATGACTCAGCTCTGTAACCACCAGTTCTTTCTTACCAGTTCTGTGAGAACCTTTAAATAAGGGCAATATATAA
Organism: Teleogryllus occipitalis; assembly: GCA_011170035.1. Taxonomy (NCBI): domain Eukaryota; kingdom Metazoa; phylum Arthropoda; class Insecta; order Orthoptera; family Gryllidae; genus Teleogryllus; species Teleogryllus occipitalis. The sequence goes on from BLKR01001391.1 coordinate 127,261, forward strand.
TTAATAATTTATAATGTATAATTAATAATTAGGCACTACTACAAGCTTTTATTACACGGTACTGAATATATAAACGTAACAGATAGCGTAAGTAAATTTTTGTAAATAGTTGTATATGATTTTGATCCATAATAGAGTTCCATGCAAGTTTCAACTGTTGCATGGAACACAGGTGTAAGCGCATAACAAAAAATGAATGAGAGTATAAATGATGTATGTGAAGAGTCTTTCCATAAAATAACTATATCTGTAATTCTATTTTGTGACTTCTAATGATTAGGACGTGCAATTTTCGAATTTCCCGTAAGCGTCTGCAAAGACTATAGCTGTAATTTTAGTTCGCTAAAAAAGTCTTCGTTTGGCTTGGTTTGACTCCGCGCCTTCTTATGGAGCCGAATTTGAACATGAACATTTTATCCAAAATAAATTTATTTAGAAAAATATAATAATATTTTGCAGAATTTCTAAATAACATTTTTTGTTTTTTAATTTCAAAATAATATCAAGAGGGAAATGCAAGTAACGTTTTCTTCTCAAAATAAACATGAAAAATGATATACCGTTTAGGAAAGTTTTTCATAAGTAGACTTGTATTGTAATTAAAGTGGTGTGACTTCTTTTGTTTAAAACGCATTTATACGCATTTCTACAATTATTCAAATAAATGTTGTTTCAGTCATTTATAATTTTATTCAACAATAAATTGTATTATTTCGAACACAAAAAGGATTTTACGTTAACATTTGTTATACATTTTCATTATTTTTCGTAGTATGCCATATGGTTACGTTAAATGTAATGTCGAAGAAACACGTGCCAGTCTGTATACGCAATATGAGAATAGGCGGATTAACAGGATTAAATATTTGCACTTAATCAAAATTAAAACTGTTTAATTGTTTTCAGATTTTTTCTGAGTTCCTGACTAACGAACCATTGACACTTCTCACATGCCCGGATACTGCAGTTTTCTTTCAATTTTTACTCGTATTAGAAATTAGTAATTTATATTATTAAAGGAAAGAAGTACTAATAACAATTAAATCTATAAATGTTAACTAATTCATTCCAAACTCAGTATTTCACATACCCAAACTTTAAGAATCGCTGCTCTATGCTTCCACACCTTACCAACCGGCAGAATTTCAAGATCAAGAAGTTTCACTAGATCAACGATGAACGTTTCCAAAACAAAATGATTAAAAAATATACAAAAGGAATAAAAATATTCTCGAATAAATTAATTTCGAAATATCCCAAATGAAAATAAAAATAATATGTAATAATCCATCATGGATTATTTACGATACTTATACAAAACACGCTTTTTAATTCTTAAAAGTAAATTAACTATAGAGAATGGAACAGAAAATTCATTGAAATCAGTAGCAAATACAATAAGTACAATCAAGTACACACCGTCGGAGCAAAAATGAAAAAAGGAGACGGATCATTTACACGCATGACTTCACATTGACACAAACTCTCCACATACTAACTTCAATTAAATTTGCAGAAATGTATTCCGCATTACTTCCATAACGTAAAATTGACAAATCTGCTGAGAACAAAAACTATATCATATTTAGAGCTTCAGTCACAACATTAAAAGAAATTATCCACAAATAAAAATCAGAAATAAACAACTGCATTTAAGAAATCCCCTATAATATTACTAAAAAAGACAAATAAATTGTTATTCCTTGAATCATTTCTGACAAAGAAATTTTTGTTAATAAAATTGCCAATTTTCAAAATTAATATGAAGAATATTAAGCCATTAGCAAATTGAAAAAAATAGCTTTCAAGACACTTGAGAAAATATCAACAACAAATTAAACCTTCTGCCTAACAGCTTTTGGTACACATTTAGAACTAGAAAAAAATTTAAGATGTTAAATGTGGGACTTAAGGCCAGCATGAAAATGAATAGAAGAAAACAAATTGTCTTAACAAGAAGAATGAATCACAAAACTTTTACTCGACAGCATTTAATAGAATCATCTCCCCTTCCTATTTGTGATTTGTGAAGTTCCCATCACAATATCTTACCAGGAGTGTGAATATGACAAGATTAAGAGACATTTGAATTTTGAAAATGCTCTTAATAATTATTTCAAATCGAACAAAATTCAAGAAAAAATAGAAGCGTTTTCAAGGATATTTGATAAGTAATTGATAACATTTAATAAGTAATTTTAAAATATTTTTGTTGAACTGTAATAGATTTTCAGAATCTCTAACGACCTTGATAAATATTTGTAAAAGATCTCATTACCCTCCAAATGTGTTTTAAAGGTAGAGAGATTTAGAATAAGATTAAGTGCTAGAGTTGCTGTTAGATAGCGCGCGGGCTACTACCAGTCTCTAAACGTAACTATTTGGATTTTCTAATAAAAATGAATCTGTAGTTTTTCACAATCATTTATTATGTTACATTTATTTTAAATTACGTATTATTTATCTTAAGCTAATATCACCATGATCGTTCACTTTCACAAGCTAAGACGTACTCCCTTTTTGGAATATTAACCTCTTCACGAGCGTGAATGCATTCCTTTCGGTTCGCCGTCGCTTGAGGGCGCGCAATGCATAGAGACAGCTAGGATTGCTGATAGATAGCGCACCAAGTCTCTTGTCGATGTCTAAGCGTATCCATTTGGATTTTGTAAAAAGGAACAACACATTGCGTGGCAATATTTTGTGTTGCAACTCATCTACATGGAGTTACGCCATTTACAAATATTTGTACCAAATTTGAGAGCAATCACTCAAGTAGTTGAAAACGTTTTGTCATATAAGCAAACACACACGCGCGCGCGCGCACACACACACACAGACACACACACACACACACACACACACACACGCATACACACCCACACTTACATTCATAGCTCCATTCGTTTAAATTTTTCATTTTTATATAATAAAAGACATGCACAAGGATGTGACAAATCATGACAACAGCAATCATAATGCAAAGAATTAGTAATTCATAACTTCGTGATCTTGTCAGAATTTCTACACTTCATGGTCTTTCCGACAAACCAACATTGTTTCAAAACACAAATAATAAGAAAATAGATCAATTGGAAAAGAGACAAAGAAAAACGTATTCTTCACAGTGATTTATAACATAAATAACACTCGCAATTTCACCTAATGCGTTAAATATTAACTTGGATTCCCCTCCCAGAAAATGTTTCTTATCATGGCCTTCCGTACTCTCCATACGCACGTGTTAAAGCAAAGTTATTTCCCCGAGGTTGTTATGTCGCATAAACACGAATAAATTCATGAAGGGAGAAATTGCGAGGACTCTTTATCTCTCGACGGCAGCGTCTGGCGCTAGGTGGAGGTGAAGGGATGAGAGGGCGAGGGAAGGGCAAAACGAAATTCGCTTTTCTCCTTTGGGAGGAAACCTCACGTTCGCTTCCTAAATTCAGCCCCCGCTATTTCATTCCTGACAGAGCAAGCGAAACGTTGGATAAAAGGTTGCTGATGAGTGATAAGAAAATAGCTTGATTTAGGTCACTCACGACATACGGATTTACTGTCGAACGCCTCGAAACCACATACGACACTCGATTAATTGATTTCTTAGTGTTTCCAGACGCGACAACTGCTAAGGTCATTAGACCCGCAAGTGTAGTGCATGTTTTTCCTCGGGAGGCGGTGGTGATCTCCTTATGAATGGTGAGATCGGGTGCCGACCTACAGGTTGGATAGCGAGGTTTTCCCCAACCAGGCATCTCTCTCCGGCGGGGCACTATCCCAACCGAGCCAAGCTCTAGCGTCCCGACTGGCCTCTCGACATGTGTTAAGACACTTGGGGTTACCCAGGTAACCATTAGAACCTGTAATCCGAGCCAAACACACCCTAATCATAAGTTCGACTCAATGAGCATAACGGATTCATTCACTAATTTGCAAACCAAAAAACGCCACTTTCGCAACACACACGCGACCCCAAATCAAATCACGCAATTCACAAAGTTCTAAAAGTTCTAAATGGAGTCACTCGCACGACTTACATAGCCACCCAACCAACGCATGGTGGTAATAGTCATCTAGCTCACTGGACCACACACCAACCAGTCTGACAATTCCATTTACGGGCCTATCCCAATTGTCATAGCTAGCAGATTGAGTGGGACAAGATAAAGACCCACACCATGGTGTTTGACGACGGAAGGAATAGACAGAAAATTGTATGAAATGGATTTGGGCATGTCTTCTTTTAATGGAAACAACGGAAAAGAGAAAGTTTTAATTCACGTATGCTTTTATTACGAAAAAAACGTTCGTTGAAAAATTGAATTTTAGAAACGAAAGAAAGTATTATTACGAGAGAAATAAAAATTTCCGCTTGAATGAGAGGCTATCATAACACATCACTGTTACAGTGTAACTTTTCATTGAGTTTGAGTGTTGTTGCAAAATATATAACCATTTTTAATACATTTCACCCACTCAATTGAAATTGGTGGTTCAAACTACAGTGGAGAACAAGAACACTGAAAAGTAATATTATATAGTATATTATTATTATTATTATTATTATTATTATTATTATTATTATTATTATTACTATTATTATTATTTATAGAACTGATACCGTATTAAAGAATGAATAGTACAAAGAAAAAAGAGAAAGACAATTAGCGGTACATTTATGAAAAAGTAAATTAGAAAAAATGCTAGAAATATAAGAACCATTTCATTTTCATGTTACAAGAAATAAGAAAGTGTCAGAGCACCAAGACTTGTCTAGCGTGAACCTCTTCGAACGACAGGACAGACTCATGAATCTTCCCCAGTTCAATAGCTCCCTTTTGGCTTTTCCCTCGGTGTATCTTATCTCTCGCGCCATATTTTCTTGATGAAGGCGCTCATGGAAGCAACTACCGTCCCATTGTGCTCTTGTCTCTATTACATGCCCCGTCGTTTATCGTCTCTGCTGTGTTAACGTTCTCTTTTCAGAAGAAGACCTAACAAGGGGACCCGTCTTGTCGAGGTATTCAGGAAGATATTGGATATGCGGAATTGAATCTTCAAAAGCGTTAGCTGCGGAAATGTTTACCGATCTCGTTTCTCACTTCTCCCCATAGCACGTCACACACAGTTTTTAACTGTTTTTCACGTAAAAGAAATAAAAAATAATAAATAAACATCTCGTTTCTTAAGACGGAGAAGTATCTAAAATAATAGCTCAAAGTGTGTTTTAAAAATGTTACTATTTTATATTGCAACAATGTTTTGCAACAATGTTTCATATTTTCCCAACGAGACAGGTATTTAATACAATTATAAGTAACTTTATGCAATAACGAGAAAATAAGCAAGCGCCATTCCATTGCCGCAGGACTTACCAAAATAAATAAACTTTTACCTATCATGATAAATGTTTTCGTTCGCGTAGGTGAGGTCACCAACACTACGCAAATGCGTACAAGAAAGGACAATGGATCTAACACAAATCCTGAACGATACATACGTGTTTAATGGAAGAAAAACATTGCAATAGGTAAGCATGATTGCTAGATGAGGGTGATGTGTCCATCATGACATCTTTACCACTTTAACCACCGGAAAAGACAACTAACTCAATTAATGCACAACGGGTGGGCCTGTACTCGTTCTAGAAAATGGGTACAACGTTAAGAAATCCTACTCGTTCCAGAATGGAAGAGGGGCAATTTGTCATTTCTGCGATCGGCGCATCCAACCTCAACCTTTTAGTCTGAACCTTCCCTCTACAGAGAAATAATGTCTAGAGTATTGGAAATGTCACCCATATCGCGGGAAGAGTGAATTCCTCCACACAAGTGGCAAAAAGATTTCCAAACTCATTAGTCTTCTTTCAGCTGGAAATGACGTTACGCCGCTTGAGCCGTGAAGTGGGTGGAGACTCACTTTGCTCGCTTTGTCGTCGTGTCGGAGGAGCAGCAGAGCGGTAAGTTGATTTGTCGGTTCCGTGTTGGACGCGATCTCCTCGACCCCCCTCTCTCCATCCCTCTCCCTTCCTGACCGCGAGAGGGAGAGGGAGAGGGACAGATACGATGGCGTTGCTCCGGATCACCCGCAGAACAGGCAGCTGCAGCGGCAGGCGCGAGGAGGGGATAAGGCGGCTGACGAAGTTACGGCGACAGCGACGGGCGCGCGACTCTCTTTACCCCGAGCGCTCTCCGTCGCTCTTCGCCTCGTGCTCTCTCTCTGGCTGGCACTCTGCTCTCTCGTGGAGTCCCTGTAGTAAGGGTATGGCAAATAGGATCAGTTAAACAACGATGATGTATGCTTTGGAGGGTAATTTGAAAGAAAACTTAATTTGAAAAATTCGTGGACAAAATTAACGCGAAACTTCGTTGAAAACGTTTTATGTTAAAAAATCCAATTGTCAGTGCTTGAAACGGAGAAATTATGTGACTGCATGTGGTAAAACATAAAAAATTGCATTTATTTTTCATATCTGAAACGTTTTTTTTGTTTTCATTGACAAAGCACGAAAAATGTGAGAATTAAAGATAGTACGTTTAATCTCACAAAGGGAAATACCACCTGAAATATACTGTAACTATATAACTCTCTTATTTGGGATAAAACACGTTATTTTTAGATGATAGTCAACGACTGATTTAGATACATAGGATTACATATGTGTATTTGGATATCACATACGAAAACTATTTTAAGCACACATCCATGTAGCTTGTTGCTAAGGATTTTCATGTATGCAATTAGAATAAAAGTATGTCATTCATATATGTACTAAGAACAAACAAATGAAGAAAAAATAAAAATAAATAACTAATGAAATATCACATTTATTGCAGCATAAGATAATCATAATGCGGTATTGCTTAGGGAGGAACACAGGCTCTCTAGTTCCACGAACGGAGCTGCCAGGTTTCATTGCACCTCTAACCACGTTTGATTGCTCCAAACGAGTCCTCTCTCCGTTAAATGAAGGATCACGTGATTCTTTTTACTTACAAATGAATTCTGGATGGTTTCATTTACTAGGAACTAAAAAAAGTGAAGTTACAATAAGTGAATTTGTCTAATCTCGTAACTGAATTAAATAACACATATAACAAATTGTCTTAATGTGTAAACGCTGTATGAACTTGAGCAGTTCAAACAGGTTTTTGAAAAGTTAACTTTCATGTTTTAATAACAAAGTATATTTCAAAATAATGGTTTCCAATAGAATTCGGTACATTAAATGGCATATTTGTTTTTTTTTAAACTATCAGGTAGAAATAGAAAACACCTCTCTTTTTTATTTAATGAAACTTAATGATATTTAAAATTTTAGCAGTGAAATCTGGATTATATTTATGGGAGTGGATAAAAATATCTTTAATCTATATAAAAACATTTGAGAGACAAAACTTTGAAATTTAAAGATATTCAATTGCCTGTTGCATTTTCAAAGATTAATATTCAGTTCAAATAATAATACATGGTTTTGATACCATTATGTAATTTAAAAATTGATTTTTTCATAAATCAGTGTCCTTGTAGCGAGAGACGTCAATTCTCGCATCAGAAGTAACATTATTAGAGTGGTTAAACAACGAGATCTTTACTCATTACAGGAAGCCAACACTTACGGCATATATTAAATGGTGGTTAGAGACTCGCACAAAGACCTTGTGTAGATGGAGTCATAATAGTTTGTGATGAGAGCCACCGCAAACACTAACATCTCAATTAAGGGAGAGAACCTTAGACCTTGTGTAGATGGAGTCATAATATTTTACGATGAGAGTCACCACAAACACTAACATCTCAATTAAAGGAGAGAACCATGTCCACTTAGTTTTCATTTATGTTCACCAACGGAGCAGCTCGGGCGTGGATTTCCTTCTAGAGAGGCAGCTTGGCAAGAGGAGTCTGTGCGCCGTTTGCACTCGTGTACCGATGACGGCCAGGGCCGTTTCGCGTCCGGCGAACTCCCAGCTTGCAGATGTTTGCTTTAGTTCCACGCTGCTTGCTGAGAGAACCTCAGCAGTCCAATATTTTAAGAGAAAACTCCCGCTCCGACCCATCTCGCTACGTTCCGGACTCACCGCTCTACATCCTCAGAGCACGCCACGCTCCCAACGTCTCTCTCGCCACGCTCCTGACATTTCTTTCGCAAGCAACGCTCCTCACATCTCCCTCACCTTACGCTCCGTCTCTCTCATCACACGCTCCCAACGTCTCTCACGCCAGCCTCTTGACGTATTTCACTCTAGCCACGCTCCTCATGTTACGCTCCCTCTCTCTCGCCTCGCTCTCACGTCACGCTCACAATGTTTCTCACGTCACGGTGTTGACGTTTTTCTCTCTAGCCACGCTGCCTGCTCACGTTCTCTCAAGTTACGCTCCGTCTCTCTCACGCCACGCTCCCAAAGTCTTTCTCGCCACGCTCTTGACGTTTTTTGTCAACTCACGCACCTCAGTTCTCTCACGTTACGCTCCGTCTCTCTCACGCCTCGCTCCCTCACTCTCACTCCACGCTCTCGACGTCCCTCATGCCACACTCTTCCCGTGTCTCCCTCAAGCCACGTTCCTCACGTCTATCTCACATTCTATCACTCCGACTCTCTAAGGCTATGCCACGTCACTTTCACGCTCTGGTTTCTCGCCAAGTTGCTTCTTCATGTCTCTCCTTTCCACCTCACTTTTATTTCTAAGGGCTCCTTGCTGCTGAGTGACGTCCGCTCTTCGTCATGCTTCGATTGATTGATTGATTTTTTTCGTGTTTCCGGGCGCGTCAACTGCTTTAGTCCCGTTAGTGTAGTGCATGTTTTTTTCGCGGGAGATGGCGGTGATCTTTCCCCGCTGGATGGCGAGATCCGGCGCCGACCTACCGTCGGCTAGTGAGGTTTCCCCCCAAACCAGGACTCTCCCGCCAGCGGGGCAAGCTCTAAGCTCCCAACCGATCTCCCGGAATATGTGGTAGTGTAGTGCATGTTAGTGTAAGTGTGTGTGTAAGGGGAGAGGACATAATTAGGAAGAGGAAGGACAGATAGCGCGCGGTCCATGGCCCGTTTGTTAGGGTACTGCTCCGGCATTCGCCGGGTGTTGATCGGAGAAACCACGGAAAACTACCGATCAGAGCAACCGGCCGCTAGAATTCTCCTACAGACAGCGACTGAATTCGACCTAGCTGAAAAGCTAGTGTCGTAAATCCTGCCACCGTCAGGACTCGAACCTTGGACTTCCCGGTCAGAGGCGCTGCAGTGGCATCAGTTGGTGCACTGAGCTACCGTTCCCGGTACATGCTTCGACAGGCTCCTTCCTTGTTCCCTACGCTTCTTTCTACATTGCCACGTTCCTCCCTTCGCCATTCTGGACTTTTTTCTGCTCTTCCGCCTTCCCGACGTCCTCCCTCCGTCTCTTCCCTATCTCCTGTATCTATCACCGGGAGAGGTGACTAAGGGCATCAACTGATGATACTGAAGTGCCTCTGACCAGAAGGCACTACAGTGTCAGTTCGACACCAGACGGTGGCAGGATTTTCGACACTAGCTAGGAAGCTAGGACGAATTCAGTCGCTATCTGGAGGCGAATTCTAGCGACCGGATGCTCTGGTCGGTACTTTTTTGTGGTTTCTCCGATCAACACCAAGTGAATGCTGGAGATGTACTCTAACAAACGGGACACGGACCGCGCGCGATCTTTCCTTCCTCTTCCTTGTCCTATCCTCACCCCTTACTTACACACACACACACACACACACACACACTTACACCAACATGCACTACACTACCACACATCCCGCGAGACCGGTCGAGAGCTTAGAGCTTGTCCCGGCTAGTGCCCCGCTAGTGGGAGATACTTGGTTGGGGCAAACCCTGTTAGCCAACGGGAGGTCGGCGCCGGTTCTGGCCATCCAGCAGGGGGAGACCACCGCCACCTCCCGCGATAAAAACATGCAGTGCGCTTAGGAGACTAATGACTCTAGCAGCTGACGCACCGGGAATCACTAATCTATCAATCAAAAAATCAGCTCTATCTCTGTCTAGACTCCTGTCTCTTGTATTTCTGTCCAGACTCCTCAGTCCCATTCCCTCTTCCCTTTTCCGTTCCTCCCTCTTCGTCGCTCGATCGTGTTGCACTTTTTCTTTTCCGATTTGATCGGCGACCTCTCACGAAAAAGCACCGACGGCAGCGCTGTTCCCTAACTGGCGGATGGAAGGTACGAGGGAATATGAACTACGAAACTCTTTCGGAACGGTGGTCTCCGGAGGGCTATTTGGAGTTTGCTCATTAACCGGCGGCTCGCTCATCCGCCAACAAACTGCTCATTAAGGTAGGGAAATGGACCCCGGAAGAGCCTCGTAGAATGTTGGCTATAGTTTTTGGTTTCTGAGTGTTGGAGGTGGTCCAAGTAAGACAAAGTTCAGTGTGTCTCAACTTGCTGTTTGTGTATATTTCAGTTTTTCCACATTGATAACTCTGGTTAATTTGATCAAATTGTAAGTACTCGTAAAAACAAAGTTATGTGTCAATAATAATTCTCTACATAATTTTTCCTATTTTTAACGCCTGTCTTTCATGATACCCAGGCCTTTTTTTGACGCAATGACAGGGCTGCGGGGAAAATCGGGTAGAAAGGTATGGAAAACTTCTGAGCGTTTCTTAAAATTAAGTGGCTTAGAATTGCACTTTGAAACTGCTAGTCTCCTGTGAGCGATTTTGAGGGACTTGTCTCCTTACACAGTTGCTCGCTTACCCGCCAACAAAGTGTTCATTACGGCAGAGAAACTGACTTTGGAATCTACCGCGCGGAAGCGTGACGACTTATGACTAAATGCTCATTAGATGGTCAGAGTAGTATAGCTTGATGAAACTCCCGTTTCCATAATGAAATGCAGATTTGGAAGGCAATTCTTATTAAGGAAAATGTCCAAACGTCTGTTTCATGCGAATAAGAACACTTTGCACGTTTATGCCCAAGAGAAATAATCCCAAATATTTATAACTGAAAAAATAACGTCCTTAAATCCACACTAACGCATCAACTGATGTAACTGCATTGTCTCCGATTGGGAGGTCTTTAGTTTTGAGTCACTCCCTTAGTCCGTATCTAAAGGAAAACTCAAATACTCTCACACTACCATGCACTGCAATACGATGGTGTTGGGAGTCCAAACGGGAACCTATGGCTGGTCTCGGCAGGGGTGTTGCCCCGTTTGGTGGGAAATACCTGGAAGGGAAAAAATCTTGCAAGGCGATGTGTAGGCTGGCGCCGGATCTCTCCATCGGGCGGGGGAAGAACAATGACACATCCCATGCATGACAAAAACATTAACTACTCCAACAAGACTAATGATCATAGCAGTTGACGCGTCCGGAAACACGAAATAATCTATAGTTTGTTACAAATCTTGGCTACCGTCCATTTTGCAATTTCCACTCCGTCCATTATTTCCTTTAAGTCGATCTCGATCAATTGCATTAATAACGGTATGTACTGAAACCAGATTAGGGAGTTTTTATCGTCAAAAACTTAATCTTTGTAACCTTTTTAAAGTGAGAAAAATACAAAACATTGTATTCAAACACGTATTAGAAATAATCTGAAACATTTTGTTTGTGAATCTTTCACAAGCTTTTCTCAACACCGAAATCAACTGTTTTAACACACTGTGCCCCGAGTGAACTACCAGGCAGGTCTATTGTGACATTAGCGTTGCATAATTTCAGATCGGTTTTGCCTTCGTCAAAAACAACGTGTGCGCGGATGTTCAGTGATGTACTCATCATCTGGTAGCCAATGAGCCGGCCGTGCATCCGCTCTTTACCACGTTGAAGCTACTGCGCGTTTCCCAAGCCCCAGCTGAGAGCGACATCGCATTTTGCATCCAATCCGGACCCCGTCCACTCGCTCCGATTGTAAAACATTCTCGTTTCATCCGCACAGCAATTTATCCCCAGCACATAAAACTGCATTCCACGTAATTGAGCATTCGCACATAGGGATCGGTAATTTTGATTTGCTTTTAAAGTGCGGATCGTATCGCAATCAGGTGTAATGAACGTTACAATTTCGCGTATTGTAAAAATTCACAAACGCATCTACACGTATATACTTTATAGGGATGCGTTTTATTATTGCCCAGTTGAATATGCGAAATACTGACTAATAATAGCTTCTTAACAGGTAATCATACTAAAAACCTCTCGTGAGACATACAAAATAGTTAATAAAGTACAGATGTTTAATAATCTTCACACATACGATTGCTTGTCAGTTATCAGCTTAGAGTAGTATAAGTTAATTATTAGCTTAAACAAGTTTTTAAACTAATAATTATTTATGACATTTGTCTTCACTTGTAATTTTTTAAAGATAAAAAATCATTGATGAAAATGATGATTGAAATCAGTAATGAAATAAGAAATACTTGTTAATATGGAAAACTTTAAACGCCACTCGAGACAATTTAACTACCCTTGAGCACAGTTATCGTTTTAATGGTTTATCGGTGGTCAAACTAAAAATATTACGGAATGTTTCCAATTTTTTAAAATAAGAATTAGCGTACATTTTGAAAAGTACCATGTATAGATGACTCTTTTACCTTAGAATGAGCAGCGGAAATTGTTTCAAGTTGAATCGTTTCAGAAATCTAGAACCTCAGGTATTAGACTATTTCGACATCAATTTTAGATGACCCTGACGCGCAGAGAGAAAAGAAACAGTTGCTTGGGGAGGACTAAATTGAAAATACTCCCGGAGAAACTTTCAAAATCATATTTGTGGCTTGTTGTAAGAAGGGCCGATGTCAGTTTTTATTGATTTTTCGTTTGTAAGGCCAATTTGTTCTTCAAAGCAATTTAAATGCAAGAGACCAAAGTAAAATGTAGATTATATCTTCTAATTTCATATTCATTTACATTGACCATTGACATTGATCAAATAAACACAATAATTTGTTAAATTTTATTATTTAAAAAAAGAATATCCGGAACACATTTGTCTAAAATTCCCCAAAGGGCATTATAAGGGTTCTAATAACCGAGTGGCGATAGAAAGCGCGAGGGTCTTAGCCCCCAGAGGTTTTGTCGCCCGATCATTAGAAACAGTTAAAGCCCGCGGTATATACAAGATTTTATTTTTCAAGTAATTTAAATGATTCAGATTTACTTATTTACTAATCAGAATATTAATGTTTCATATCTTTGCCATTGGAAAAATAATAACTTTTAGCAGCTTTTCGATTTTTCTTGTCTCCTAATTAATTAAATTGCAAATAAAGCGCATACACTTAACTTGCGTCTTCACACATTTGCATAGACACATTCTATCAACGCCTTTACTAAATTTATATTTTTAGTTTTTAGTAAATTCTAGCATACCCAATATTTTTTTATTATTTTAGTGATATTTTCTTCTAAAAAACCTCTTTTCATTATTGATACTTCATCGCAAATGTTGTTCTTTGAGGCTTATGACATTGTTCTTAAATCTAATTTAAGTATACACATTGTTAAACCAAGTACAAACATACAATGTATTTGGACAAGTTTCCGTTAGACCACGGCCTACAAACCCGGAAATGTACAAACATCTGAAGTGAAAAATTTTATTTATAACGACATTTAAATTTTAAATAAATTCTCGTAAAGTAGGCTAAACTTCAGGAATTCAGTATTAGTATTGAAATATTTGTAATATTGCATGTTCAAATACATATACCTGCAGCCTCACTGATCGTTTTTGAAACCGTCTTTATTTATTTATTTCTTTCTCAATGCTGTTTTGCACGTACGTTCGTGAGGAGAAATGGACAAAGGAATATCACCGTTCAATAGTCGTCTTTGACCTCAGGTTATTTTCCAAGTCAGCAAAGGAAGAAGAGAGAATACCTTTTTGTGGAGAAACTCGGGATTCAACGGTTTTTGAGGTTGATGAGCTGTTACGTGACTGAGAATTCCACACACGGAGGCACAAAAGATTGCTTTCTTTGTGGTTTCTTCTGAAAGACTTCTTTTCTTCCTGGGGCCCGTGAAGTCTTCAATATTTTCGCGAATCTTCAAATTCTTTAACGATTCTCCTCAGAGATTTAGTGATACGCGAGGCCTGTATATCATGTTTGTTTGGTAACGGTACCTCATATATTGTTAAATAAATTATAATTTTCATATCTGATGCAATGATACACTGGATAGTTAAAAAAGATTTCTATAACTTACACGAATCACATTGAAACTTTACTTGACAGTTACCAATACTGAAGATGTATCAAATTACATAAATCACGAATTAAATGAAAACATGGAAAAGTTGTACCTAAACGTAACATACTATCTTGGAACCTGAACAGTTGCGATAAAATAAAAAAGGAACCCGTGTTTCAGGGTTCCAAAATTACCTGGAAACCTTAAATACATAGTCTTCAGTAAATGAAAATGAAGCAAATAACGCCTAAGAAACTGGGCTCCGGAGGGTCGCGTGGTTGAAATGTGATGTCTCTTGTGTTTGGAAGAATTCCAGCTTTCTCGGATGCCCTTTTAAAAAATAAACGCATTTTTCGCATTTTACTGAATCGTATAATAATAAAGACATAATGGAACACGTCTGTAAGGACATTAGTATAATGGAATTTAACTTGCATTCGGAATATTAGCTATTTTGCTGGCATTGCTGGCGTTTTTTGTGCGCCATTTACAATTTTATGGCAATTTCATGGTATTAACAGGAAAAACGGGCGTCTAAATCCAAGGAAACACATCAAAGATTTAAGATACAGTTCTGGAGAACATGGATGTGACTCGTATTTCTCTAACAATATATTCGAAAAAAGGTCTAATACCTCTAGCCAACCAGGACGTTCGCAAAACCTTTGTTCTGGTAACCCCTGGTTTTCAAATTACGAAGCAAGCACCGCTAACTATGTACTCACAGATATTTAATTAAGTGTATTATAATTAATGTTATGCGGTATAGAATATTAAAATAATAAAATTGTTATACACATTTAATATTGTCAGTGAGTTTGATACATCATGACTTTGTGGTTGGTAACCATGTGGTATCAAATTTATAGTGAATTTAATACGTTAATTCTTTATTTTTAATATTTGCTGTTTTGGGACGTATCAATCAACATATCAATCAATACATGGTACAATCAGTCCGTGGTTCAATGAAAATGTACACATTTTAAGCGGAAACCAATAGAATGAGATTAAATGAGAACAATATCTAACAGGATATTGAAGCTGACAATTCTCCTTGTATGATTTCAATGCGTAGCGGTGCGTGATGGATGTCATTGCGGCTCCTCCTCTCTCTTCGTGGACGTGTAGTGGAAGCGGGACTTTCGACGAGGCCTGTCAGAATAAGGAGATTCCGTATCCGAGGTATTTCCTTCCGCTTCGGAAAGAGGAGTTTCACAAGACGGAGACGGCGTTCGTGTGCGCGAATGTGGTTGGTACCCTTGATATAGTTGAGATTCTCGATGCGATCGGGACGTTGAACGTCCTGGATGTCCTGGGAAAGGTTGGGATGCCTGAGGTTGTTGCAATTCTCGCGATCGCTCAGGTATCGGGTGTAGCTGAGGTAACGGGTACCGATGATAAGGAGTCGGTGGTCGTGGTGGTTGGAGTGCTGGGAGCGGTTGAGATGACAGTGGAGGTTCATGCCACAGGGTGGAATCCAGCGAAGGTGATGGCTGGGGTCCTAAGTCAGGCAACGAGGGCTCTAGAGGCGGCGGCGGTGGCGGTGGGCGTGGCGGGCGCTGTGGCATCAAAGGGTTCGCCATGAACGGCTGTATTGACGGCGGCGGAAGGCCCGCTCGTAGAAGTTGCACGTACGATTGCGGTGGAGTCGGCGGCTTGGGCGGTGCTGGTGGCCGCGGCGGGAGATTGAATGGTGGAGGGGGTGGCGGCGGTGGCGGGGGTGGTGGTGGTGGTGGTGGTGGAGGCGGCGGCATGAACGCAGTTCTGCGCCAGTGGCTGTGACGCGCGTTGGCCGCTTGTGGCCGTGCGGGGTTCGTCGCATCGGGAGACATCTGAGCGTTGAGGCAATGTTGGTGATGGTGATGAGAGCGATGTTGATGGTGACCTGAACGAAGTTGCCGGCTGTGGCGGGAGCGCGGTGACGTGATGTTCGGCACGAGGATTGCCCTAGGCCTATTCCCCCTGCCGCCGCCGCCGCTGCCCGCAGCGTCAGCGCGCGGTCGATATCGCGCAACGCACTGGAAGCACGCGCCCGGGCGGTCGTGGTCGTGGTCGTGGCCGCCGCCGGCGCCGCCGCCGCCGCGGCCGGGCTCCCGCGCTTCATGCTCGCCGCTGCCGAGGTGGTTCTCGGCGCCCTCCTCCGGCCCGTTCATTGCCTGCGCCCGCACCCGATTGATTCTTTGATTAGTGATCCCGGTCGTGCCAACTGCTAAGTGTTCCATTAGTCCCGTAAGTGTAGTGAACGTTATTTTTTATCGCGGGAGTGGTGGTGATCTCTCTTCGCTATATGGCGAAATCCAGCGCCGACCTACAAGTCGACTTGCGGAGTTTTCCTCAACTAGATATCTCCCATCAGCGGGGATCCACCCCAGCCGGGACAAGCTCTAACCTCTCGTCATGTATGGAAATATGGTGATTGTGAGTGTGTGTGAGTGAGGGGTGAGGATAGGACAAGGAAGAGGAAGGAAAGATCGCGTGTGTTTCATGGCACGTTCGTTAGGGTACTGCTCCCAAATTCATCGACATTATCGGAGAAACCGCAGAAAACTACCGATCAGACCAGACGGCCCCTAGAATTCTCCTCCAGACAGCGGCTGAATTGGACCTAGCTATGTAGCAAAAACCCTGCCATCGTCGGTACTCGAATCTTAGGACCTCTCGGTCGGAGACGCTGCAAGCCCTGAGCCACCTAAACCGGTCCTGTACCCGCACTCACCAGCGCGTCTGTCTGATTTGAAATACATCCGGCCAGGAGCGGAGGAGATTCCAATGGGAAAACCTCTTTTGGGTCTTTGGAGGGCACAACAGAACTAGTGGTGCTACAACACCTACTTTCTGTCATTATTTCTAAAACTGAAATTTTGGGAGTTCAACGAAAATGAGACATGCGCCATTTTTTAGTGACCTTTGCTGCACTTGTGAAAAAATTAAATAAAAATATTGGGAGCCAGTGTTGAGAATGTGTTTATGTTTTATTAGCTACAAACATAAATTATGCAAAACTAGTAATTTTTTAAAAACATTGTATCTGTCCTTATTAAAGATCATTAAAATAGATTTCTATTAAGAAAATCACTGTAATCAAAATTATATTTTTGTAATGTTAATTGTTTAAAACTTTCTAAAACAGAGTGTTCGCTGAAATGGAACAGCGCCAGTATTTTTACCGTTCTTTCTTACGTTCGAGGGAAAAAACATAAAGTAAAAAATTGAAGCCGTTTCTGAGAAAATAATTTAGCACACAAAATTACGCAAAAACTATTCACACACACACACATGTGTGTGTATGTGTATGTGTATATATGTGTGTGTGCGAATAGTTTTCGCGTTATTTTTATATATAAGGCCAGACATGAGTTTTTATAAAGAAAAATTGCCAATTTCAGAATTACAGAATTTATTAGTCACTTAGTCAAGCGAGAAAGTAAAAGTGATATAGATAACTGTTTTAAATAAAGGGAATGAATTTCACGTATTGCGTTCGTACACGTATAAAATTATTTTGTAGAATTATGTGAAGTAGATTAATTACTGAAAGTAGAATAAAACGTATTTAATTGAAACGAGTGGCGAAATACATGGCGCTGGAAAACTTAACATTTTGCATCCTGTTTCATTCATATATGTAAGACACTAGAGATCACTGTAGGGCCTGCCATTGATATGACTGACGGTTGAAAACAGGAAAAGGCAATGTCATTCACCTATGATTGACAGCAACGGAAATGCCTTTAGGGGTGTTGCAGAGTGACACATACTGATACATACTCGTTTATGATCGGTGGAAATATCGACGTGAAAATACAAAATACAAATTCTAGAGATATTAAAAATGTATATTCTTTAGAAAAAAAGTAAATTAATAATTAGTGAGAAATATTTAAGTATTATAGATACAATTGAAACTTGTTTGGGCAGTTATCACAGAAAGTATCTACAATGTTTGCTCGCATTTGGTTTTTAAGCTTCCTCAAATTGTTTATCCCTATGAAGTTTCATGTAGTATTAGGGACATTTTCTGGGCATTTTCTCCGTTTTCGTCCACTTGTACAGCTAAAATATGAGCCTCAACAATACTTTGTAGAAAGTATCTACCATTTTTGCAAGTGTTTTGTTTATAAGCTTCCTCAATTTTTTTTCTTCGACGTTTCACATAGCAGTAGGGACATTGTATACGTATTTTCTCTGTTTCCGTCCATTCTTGTAGCTAAAATATGAGCCTCGGCACTACTTCGCGAATATAATGCAGAAGAGGGACGTGGAATTCTGAAACCAAGTTTCAGAACTTCCGGTACCAATTTCTCTTTGAATACTTGAACTTGGAATTTCCTCTGTGTTGTAATTTTATGAAAGACCCAAACATTAACAACTGCTTTACAAGTTTTCTGTACCCTTTAACAACTAATAAATTAATTTTATAATGTTTTTACTTTTTCGCTATGAAGTAGAGAGAAAGTTGTTTAATACTGCGCGAAAAAAGTCAAATTTTCGACAGAAAAACTCTTATTACAGGGCCCTGATAACAAAAAAAAATACAGTTGCTAAGTTTACAGCAAAAAATCCTCTGTCATATGGTGTTGCCAGAATCCATGTTTTGTAAGTCTTTGATACCGAAAAATCGAATGACCGCAAAACGACCATCTATCCGTCTGGCCGTCCGTCTGTGAACAACGCTAGCGACTAAACCGTCCAACCGATTTTCTCCAAAAAAATTTATATTCTCCAATCGATCTAGCTGGTGTCGTGGCACCTTGAATTTGAAATCGATATTTTAATTTTTTTGGGGGCGGCAGTATTTTACATGATGCCCCTTGGACATTTTCAAAATTTTCAAAAAAATAACTGCATCGTTTTGATTAAATTTTGTTGTAGGATAGTGTGAAGGACGTTTAGGAGAATTGTGTAGGTCTCATATTCGTTGAAAACTCTGATTTTTTGAAAACAGTAAAAGTTCAAAGTTGTTTCGGAGTCTTCCTACAACAAAAGTATTAAAGACATATTTTACCTTCCATGAAAGCTGTTCCTTAAAGATAGGTTTTAAAATAAGGTAACGTACAATTTCTCGAAAATTTGAGTGGTTTTCGGGTAATTTTGTGTGAAAATATGGGCGAGAAAGTACGAGCTGTTTTGGCACCACTAATGTTCTTAGTGTAAGTGTAATTTGCCTGCAAGCATTTTCTAACACAATGCGAAGGTGCTGCAATGACGGAGATCATGTATAGGAGTGGCCCTATGTACAAAGATACATTTGAGCTGTAAGAGCAATCAGTCCTTCACAGCGGTCTTGACCTAGCTCTCAAAGCACAATACAGATCTGCTTGTCAGTAGCGCATGATATTGCGTGAGGAGCAACTTTGAATTGTTTAAATACTTTTGTGGTAGGACGAGATTTTGTTGGAACACATGTCACCGCATTTTTTATTGCTTAATTCAAATATTTGTTCAGTTTTAAATGTATGCTCTTTTCCTTAAAAACTTTCGACATTTTAATGATACGTTTTAAAGCCGTACCTTAGAATGAATGACTAAATTACGAATTTGTTTCCAAATATTTCTTAACTAGAAGTAATGAAATTCTTTATATTTCACTAACTTCCTTAAAAATTGATGTTTATCAACTGAATAATAGTTTGATTTCTATCACGTGGTATTTTTAATGTTATAGAAATTATGTGTTCTCACCAACTTCCCACCTTTCGCGATGTACTGCGATGTTACATTCGTACATATGTTTTGTTCAGGCGGTGGACGATGATATTGTGATGTTCTAAAGCAGTTGAGCTTCCGCAAAGACTGCATCACTCTGCGAAATACACTGCATTCTTCTGCCTGCCGTATGGGACGGAGTGCCAGTTGAGAATGCCTTGAAGTGTCAGATCAGGGGGTGCAGTTGGAAGTTGATGATGATATGATGTAAAAATTGATACGAATAACATCAAAAGCAATATGAAAATCTTAATATGAATTCTTTGATAGAGAAATTCAAGGTGACACCATGTTTGTCGAAGGTAAACGGACAATTTAAACCGTCGAAAATCCAAGTACTGATGATATTCACCACTATATTTTCATTATACTAACTCTTAACCACAGAAGATTTCAAGAAAATAAAATTTAATTAAATATAAGATTTGAAGTGTACTTTACTTGCATTCTAGCTACATAAATGCATTGACACACATTGATTTAGTGTGAACGTTTTCCATTGCCGAAAAGACAAAAAAATGTACATAGGTGGTTCCATAAGTTTCCAGCCTGACCAAGATATCACTTATCAATAAGAGAACCTTTTGGGCAGTTTATAGGCTTAGCTTTAGTTGTAATGCTTTTACTTTGCAGCCGACATCTCACTCAGTTTTTTGGGGAGAGATACTTGAGTTGGTTGAGCTGTTTGAAATCTCTTAGTGCTTTGCTTCTTCTCAACGCACCTGTGCTGACTACTCAGATAGCAAAGAAAGTTTTGCTTGTTTTACTTTGCCTGTGCTGACTGTTCAGATTGCTTTAAAGAGTTGGACCATTCACACTCCAGTCGAAGTTGGGCACCCAGCAACGCCTATCATTTATCAAAACTGAAGAAAAACCTTTGGGGAAGAATAGTTTCAGACGAATGTGAGGTGAAAGAAGCAGTTTTGACCATTTTGCGAACAAAAATCCAGAGTATTTTTTTTCAAAAACTATGTCACTATTTACATGTCAAAAGTGGATTAGAGTAAAGGACGTTTGAGTTGAAAAGTTACGTAATTTTTTGTTTTATAAAACTAGAAGTTAGTGAGGCCAGAAGCTAATGGAACCTACTTTGTAGGTAGAACCACTGCCCAGCACAAGTTAGCCATGTTTGTGGAATGAATACGAATCTTATGTAGTACATGTTCATTACCGACCACGCTCCGACATGAGTTTGTCGAAATGAATATCAAAATAATATCTCACAAGACTGAACAGAGTGCAATACCTGCTCTTATTGCGACGCCGTCTGTCATCATGTTTGAGGAAGGGGCACTCGACCGACTCCATGTTCTCCGGAGTTCTCATGTGTCTGGGAACCAAAGGAAGCAATAAGTAAAGCGAGAGTCCTTACGTTACTTCTGTGAACTAACTGGACCTCAGTTAACTTTTGGTGGAGGGTTCAGATTTTTCCGTCACTTCCAAAAAGGTAGATAAATATTGCCAACTTCCAAAAAGTTGCTTCTCGTCTTCAACATATCATACTTAGTTGTATCCAGAAGGGCCTGGTTATAGCGTTAAGTTGCAAAATGGAATAAATTTGTGAATAAATCAGTATATTAAACATGAAGTGGAACAAATTCTAAATCCATCTAAATATTCCTGAATCAAATTTAAGGAATATAGAAATTCTTTACCGGAAGCTGTTTACGAAATACAACAGACAAAAATGCAAAGCACTAGGAGAGTATGAAAAGCCTAATCTGAAGTAAAGTCTTCTTAAAGTAAATAAAAAAAATCATTAATATCATGTAAGAAAATGAATTTGAAAATGTTATTTGTCAGTTTATTTTACAGCGAAATTGTAAAATAAAAACAAACAATTCATAAGATACCGTGCAAGTGTTGCAATGATAATTCGGCCAAATAGTTAATTAGGAATTCAGTTGTTGGCTCTCTTTTATAAATAGCTAAAACTTGTTGAGCTTTTGTTGCGTGTTGTAGATTATTGCGGAATATCATTTTTCTTTATAACTGCGCAGCTGCATTATTGAGAATTAAATGTTGTCCATGTTCAATATTATCGAGAGGCTAATTTAAAGCACTGCGTTTATGAAGAGACAGACAAAATAATTTGGTCATTAACGTAGATTTTAATGTAAATGCATGCATCCAGTGAAGAAAACGTGACGTGTAGATTACGATGATTATTAAAAGAAATGTATTTGAATGTGTCAGGCTTGTTACACGACATGAAGTTCATTATCCATGCATGAAGATTATCATTAAATATTGTCAGATTGACAATTATGTATCTGCTCAAATAAATTGCATTCAAACATCGTTACCTTAATTTCTTTTCAAGTATTCAGCATATCCGAAGAGGTTTGACGTGTGTTAGTCCCATATTGGTGTGTATGCCACATAATTGTATTACTTAAATTATTGTATCTATACGCAAGAAGAGAACAAGGGAGAAACATGATGCAATTAAAATTGCAAAACTGCAATTCTAGTTCTTAAGATACCATGGTGACAAAATTTATTGTTGGTTAGAAATTTTATGAAAATTCTAACAATGGTGAAGAACCTCGGACATTGTTTGTCTAATTTGGTAAATATATACAAGTGAGACTTTCTCAAGGTAGATTTGCGTTTACAATGCTTGTTGCATTAGATACATTTTACCCTTAATTGGGAAACCTATTCAACAGGAATACAAAAAAACACAATGATATAACTTTATGAAAATCTATCATTTACTTCTAGATTAGAAACGGGGAGGGGGAACTTTGAAATGAGAACCTTAATTTTGTATTCCACAGCAATTCCAAATAATTCTGTTCATCTTATTTGCGCTCCTCTAATTTTAAAACTCTGGTGCAGGGTCTTAAGCATTATTTGAAATTAAGAATTTCATTGAGGGTCTGCCAATCTGAAAACCTTTGCAATAACATTGCAGGATCAGAGGGGGTTTCTTAAGGGAATACAGGCTGTGGGGTAATTGAATGGAAGCAAGGAACCCAAAATTATGATCTTTACAGAATGTTCAAAAGTAATGAAGAATAGATTATTAACTTCAATCAATTCCCCGATGAACAATATGTGGCATTTGGTTAGCATTTTGACTAGTAGACGTCGACTAAAAGATGTATAGTTCCGCTCAAGTGATACACTGCCAGTCACGATCCGGGAGTACTTGACTGTTGCATCTTTGATTTTTCTGTGAGGAAAGAAACTGTTTAGTAGTGGTAGTGAAGCGAGGTTTTTTACTGCTGACGGCACTTCTAGGTGACTAATTTTCATTTCTTTCGAAGTTTCTTCATCCTTTAACCCCTCGTTATCATCATTACTCTAATTTACTCCTCCTATTTCCTTCTAAATCTTGTTCTAAACCTTCTTTGCATATGTAGATTATTCCTATATCTTCTTTGGTAGTTACGCACTAGCTAATCTTCTTAAATTCCCTTACCACGTTATTATTTTCAAGGTCTAATTTTTAGGTTTCATTATGTCTCTAGTTGTTTAATTTAGATTTCTGTCTTTTCTGGAACCTTATAGAATCTTATCCCATATTTCATTTCTGTAGAGTCAATTATGCGCATTCTTGCATTCACAGTCCATAACTCAGCTCCTTAAGTGAATAGACTTTCGACAATTGTTTTATATAAGGCCAATTTTGTGAATCATTCGTATAAGAATCTCATACCAATTGATGTAATTTCGTAATAAAATGGCTGCCTCTGTTTAATTATCGGTTTATCTGTTAGGATATCTATACTTTAATGACCACCATTTGTTATAGAAAATTCCAGATAATTGAATTATTTTACATATGTAATTCTATTTTTTTTGTGTTATCAAGTCCTAACCATTTCAAAAGCTACCACATATTTTGTTTTGCTTTATCGTTATTACTATTATTTTAAATAATTATCTCACCATTTATCGACTAATATTTAATGATTGACTAAATATTGGCACCAAGACAATATCTCTGCTGAGCGCGTGGCGCAAAAGTTTAGCACTGGCGATGGAGGCTGCAGTGAGAGGAGCGGGCGAGAAAGACCTGGCTTTGCCTGCGCATGCGCTAGGTCGATAATGCGCAACCCGCAACCCGTGCCGACCCTTACCCTTTGCCCTTCGTCCTTGTTCTGTGCTCCCTTCCTTGTGTTCTCTTAGCCCTCCGTTTTGTACGAGTACCTCTCTGCATTGACGCTCTTTCGCTCCTCTATCTTTCAACTTAATGTTCGGCCTTCCAGTAACCCTTTGACCCTTTCAATGGACACTTTCTAGTGACGCGGGGTATCCTGAAACCGAAAGCGCTATGAAAATCTAAATTCACTGCAATACTTTCAGTGCGGACTGAAACAAAAGTGGGGATGATTGAAGTTTGTGGTTAATGTGTCGTTGTATGCTAGGAAATAATTCGATTTCTATTATTAGAAAATACTCCATTCTTTTTCTTCTTATTCTCTTATTCTTTTTAAAATAAATGCTAATGATTTCCAGCAACTTTTCACTCTCCCCTTCTGAAACGTATACGTTCATTGAGATAACCAGTAAAATATCGGAAACATCCAATTCGCGACGAAAGTCCAGTCATTATTCTTCCCGTGCACAATATACGGTTATTGAATAATATTTCTCTGAGCCAATACAAACTAATAATTTGATAAATTAAATTAGTGATTTGATAATTAAGGAAATAAACACAATTCTATAAACATTTCAAAAAATCTCTGAAGAGGAAATGAAAATATCTGACTCAAAAAATTGTGGTTTTTAATGCGATGAAAATATACGATTCATGAAACTGAAGTTAATGCCTTTGCTTTTATCCTTGCATTTGAGGAAAACATTCTAATTTCATTTCATTTTATTTTTTTCTTATAATGAAATAGAGATGGTGATTCTGATATCGAATGACATGAATCAGCTTACATGATATACACTAACATGAAAAGAAAGAGAAGCATACTCCAACTTTTTCAGAAATACAATAATTATAAACAGCTGCACCCATGCGAGCATTCCGCACTTTGTAAACCATTGTTTGAAATCTGATTCATTCTGGATCTCAACTTCAAGCCAGAACCTGAATTCTGCATTATTGGTTTCCTCATGAAGGGAACAAGTCAATTTAATTTTACGTATATTTCCAGTTCTCGCTTCAGACCACCCTACTACGGAGTAGAGTCACCAGAAGAGCTCAGTCTTTACTCTTTCTTTTGCCACCTCACCCTCATATGTTTTCTCGCAGATTCACAAGTTCTCTTACATGTTCACATGTTTCTTGTCAAGATTACCACAAGTTTCAGGTATTTTTCCAGCAAATGTTCCCCCCAAATCATTGCATTTTCCCGCACTTTCCCGCACTTATTAAGCTGATAATTTAAGTGGAAATTCAAATATTTAATTTAAGGCGAAAAATTTAAAAAAATATTGATTTTCACATTTTAGTGAGTTATTAATCTTCAATATTTATCCTTTTCAATCATGAATTCATGTTATCTGTACGTTGTTTTTAAGTATTTTTTAAATTAAATAATATGCTCCTAGTCAACCTTGCAATGCATAGTTGCCGATGTGGAAGTATCTCCCTGTATAACTTTACAATGAGAGAAGTAAGGAAACTAGGGGAGTGAAACGGTCAAGCAAGCCATACCACTATGATATCAGTGAAAATAAAAAACTAAAAGAGTAAATGTCGAATGATTTTGGAAATCCATCTTATGAACCTGGAATGTACTGGAAATACATGGCCAACTTTGAAGCCTGATTCCCGCAAGTTTGGTTTTTGCTATACAAGGAACATTATTTCCTAAACAATTAGAGCTACTGACTTCAATGTTTTAGGTATTCTTCACCAAGTAAAACTTCAACTTTTATCATAGACTTTTATTATATATTATTGTTTAAAAAAATTATGTACATAATAAAAAAGTGGGTATAAATATTCTGCTTTTAAAAATTCATAGCTACAACAAAAATTTAAAATTTCTTAAAAATACAATGATAAAACATTTAAAATATAGCCAAGAAACTACAATAAATATCAGTTCTCCAGTGTATATAGTTTGGGAGAAAATGTTGCTTGAATTTTATCCTGTATGTGTAGGGCATTCCGGGTCCCCGTAAGAGGGTTACGAAATAATTGAATCTACTTTACGGTGGCTTGTAGTGCTGTGCCTCCCCTGCCGGATGAAAGGGGAAGCTCTGAATAGCTCTAGAGCGAAAACGACTCAAAATGTAATATTAGAGCTCCATATTATTGAAAAAATTGTAATCTCCATAAAACAGAACCTTTTAATAATTATTTTAAATGTGAAAATTGATTCACAATGAACCCAACTTCCAACGTTCCTGACAATCCGTACAGTGAAGTGACGGAACCACAAAAAATGTAATAGAACGTCCAAAGTCTCATTTTGTAGACAACATTAAAGAAATAAGTTTGAGGGACCTCAAAAAAAACTAATTTTAAGGCTTCAGAAAGCAACGTTTCCGAATTGTGCACGATATTGCAGTGTTTTGTAGCGAAATGAATTCAGCGGAAAGCATGTGTGCTTCCCCATCCTACAATAATATGCTCACGTGGTTTTGTGTCAATGATTTAAGAATAAACGGGAATAATTCGTCGTATTTCCTTCACTTGTTGTATATATATATATATATATATATATATATATATATATATATATATATATATATATATATAGAGAGAGAGAGAGAGAGAGAGAGAGAGAGAAAGAGAGAGAGAGAGAGAGAGAGAGAGAGAGGAATATGAGAAATAGCTCAGGACAACTGAATTTTTAACAAAATAAAACAAATTTTCAATATTTCGAAGCTTTTTATTCAAAGTGCCGAAGCTTTCAAACAATTCCCAGCGTATGAAAGTGACTACTGGCACGCGCGGGCGGACGACGTCATGGAAATCGAGTTATTCTGAAGAGCGCGGGGCGCCTTCTGTGAGCGCCCTGCGAAGAGTAGCACTGTGGGTCGCAATGCACTACAAACGAGCACGACACAGTTTCTGAGGTCGCTAGCAAGTACTTCAACTTACAATGAACCTACACCGCGCTGGCGACAACCGTAATGGCAGAGTCCTAACGTTCGAGCGTGGCAGTGATTGGGGTTCGGTCCCTGTAAGAAATTTACTTGACATGTTTAAAGCAACGGAGGGGTTGTAATGTCTGCGCGAATCAAAGTCGTAGGCCGACTGATCTGATTAGTAATTTCCATGATGTCTTCCAGGCTAAGACCGGAGTAGCGTGGTATACAATAGTTGATTGATTGATTGAGTGATTAATGATTCCGGGCGCGTTCACGGCTAAGGTCATGATTCCCGTAAGTGTATTGCATGTTTTATCGCTGGAGGTGGCGGTGATATTTCACGGCTGTCTGGCGAGATCCAGCGCCGTCCGAAACGCAGACTTACGAGGTTTTCCCGCAACCAGGATCTCTCACCAGCGGGGCACCGCCCCAGTCCGGATAAGCTCTAGGCTCTCGACTGGTCCCTGACATGTGCGGTAGTGTAGTGCATGTGAGTGTAAGTGTGTGTAAGTATGGGGCGAGGAAAGGACAAGGAAGGGGAAGGAATAATTGCGTGCTGTCCGTGGCCCGTCTGTTAGGGTACTGCTTCGGCATTCGCCTGGTGTTGATTGGAGAAACCAAGGAAAAATACCGATCCGAGTAGCCTGCCCCTAGAATTCTCCTTCAGCCAACGGCTAAATTTGACCCAACTACCTAGCTAGTTTCAAAAAACGCTCTACAATGTGTTATGTGGCGCGGACGGATGTTTCCTTTGCATCATCATTATCAACCCATTTGCTTCACCAAGTCGGAGTGAATCGCCATGGGACAGACCATCTCATCCTTATCAATCCATTGCAACTGAAATACGTTCGCAGAGAGACCTTCTGGACCGTACAACCAAGCAGAACTAATGGTAGGGAAAAAAAGAAAAGTCAATTTCACCGTTCAATAAAATTAAGGTAATGTAAAAATTTGAATTTTTTCACGGGTACATGCAGAAGATGAAAAGTATTGGAATCGACCCAAGAGAAATAGAAGTCGAGATTTCGGTTGTAAGCTCGGTTTTGAGAGTCGATGAATGTTTTTAATCTCAAATAAAGTTCGATGCATCATAACATAGTATGACATTAAACTATTTTAAAGGTAGACTGAAAATTCCACAAATACTTACAAAACGTGTTTTAAATTTTCAATTTTCAATCGTTTTGAATTTTTTATCTATAGCCAAAAACGTCGTGACAATTCAAATTCGAACAAACTCTTGTGATAAATTTAAACGTATTTTTAACAAAAAAACATGTCGGAATTACTAAGATTAATAGAACATCCATTATCACACTTTTCCTCCAAAAAATTATGCGTATTTTTTATTGCTTTTACTTAGCGTTTCGACCTTTTCCGGCCCAGTGTGGGAAACGCAGGCGCAGGAATTCCTCGCGAAGAACCAGAGGCAGCGGTGCGAGAAGGACCCCATTCAATTCCACAAGATCGCAATACAAAGGCGGAGACTCTTGCTTGCCTCCTGGACTCCTTTATATCCCCTCGGCTCGACCAACCTGCACCTCTCTCCGTGAAAGACGCCCTGATATCTTGGCAAACTTTCAAGGCTCTCACTTGAAAGAGCGTGCCGCGCCCGCATTTCAAACTTTGCATATAACAAGCTTCGAATTGAAATGATCGAACGCTTATACGTCGAGCGTGAAGATGAAAAGTTGTTTGCGATGGGAGAAAATGCATTGGAATTTCCACGGAAAACACGCTGTTTGGGGAAGAAAGAATTTTATTTCTGGAGAATTCTGAAATGAGAGAATGTTTCGTACGTGAAAAGCAAAGTAGCATTATTGTAGGGCTTCAAAAATATTAATTGAAGCAAAATTTCTTGATTTGTGAATTTGATCTATTTTGAAATAAATGTAGGTTAATAAGAATAGTTGGACTCATTGCTTTCGAAGTGATCAAATGGTTTGGCATTCGTATTAAATGAAATGATATTTATGATGAAATAAAAGTTGGATATTATTTTAGATTTGAGTTAAACACGATTGAAAGGATGATGTTTTGCCGCGAGAAATCCGAGAACGTATAAATATATATGTATACTATAATAAACAATGTCTAAATATATAACAAGCAAGTTGCTTTGGACTCAACGGTACTACTAGCTGAGTTTTGTTCAGAGCCACTATCTCTGCAACGACCCTGGCCGTAAGATTCTAGGTTTCGAGTCCCGTTGATGGCAGATTTTCGACACTAGTTATAAAGCTCTTCACCCGCTGACTGGAGGAGAATTACAGCAGCCGTCTGCTTTGATTGGTAGATTTCCATGACTTCTCCAATCAATATAAGTGGAATGACGGTGCAGTACCCTAACAATCAGGGCCACGGGGAGGGAGCGATCTTTCCTTCCTCTTCCTTGTCCCATTCTTCCCTCTCCTCTCCCATTCTTAACACAACAGTTACACGTACATGCACTATACTACCACACATTTCGAGACCATTCGGGAACTTAGATCTTGTTCCGGCTGGGGCGGTGCCTCCCTCATGGGAGATATCTGGTTTACGAAAAACTCGCAAGCCGCCGTGTAGGTTTTCGCCGGATCTCACCAACCAGAAGGGTGAGGAATCACACAGATAAAACATTGCCTACACTAATGGGACTAATAACTATCGCAGTTGGCGTGCCCGTCACCATCAATCAATCAATCAATTGCACTACGGTGAAAATGTAATAGTATTCCTACCATCCTCTTCCGATACGCTCTCCACTCTGCCAACATTGGAGGAAAGCTTGCGGCCGGCTTTGCACTCCCACTGCGGAGACGCCTCCACGAGGGCTTTAAATCTTCGAAACAGCACAAACGAACAAACAAGTTCACTGTCTGAAAGTGAAACTTTATGGTGGGGAAGGGAGATCACTGCTGCGGAAATTAACGGGCTCTGGGGGATCACGCGGCTGAACGTGGCACTTGCCGCCGCCCCGGACTCGCCTCGTTCTGCTTCCAATCTACCTCGCCCGGGCTCTAACCGGGCACGTTGCACGTAAAGGTCCCGAGCCGTACGTGCTTCTCGTAAAAGAGTGCTGCAGAAGCTCTGTTAATAGGAATGAGAATGGCGCACCTAGGTTCGGAAGAAGAATGGCAATTCTTGAGGGAAATGAAGTTTTACAAAGGAGGTCGGAAGAAATAAACGAGAGAATATTGGAAGGTTCTCTGTGACCCAAGACTTTTTTGTGGGACCGTTGTTTGCTTCACAGTAGCTTTGAAGCGATTGAAGTGCATTTAAATTTCTCCAAGAAAAGCTTTTTAAATGGTGAGGCCCGAAGTAAGAATTACTTTGTGAACGCCCCTCAATAGGAGTTCTAATAAAATGAATCTTTTCGTTCTTTTAACAGTAAAAATCAATGTTTGAAATTGGTTTAAAGTGCATTATATTTCACTTTCTGTGATATATTTAGAGGCAATGTAATTATTTATTGAAATTAAACACATTGATAACAAATATTTTAGAATAATAAAGGAAAAGTTTCCTCATTGGGACTGAATAAAAATAGAATACGTATTTGATTTTTACAAAAATGTAGAACAATAGGCATTTATTTTATATTCTAGTTGTATTTTTTAAGTAAAGAGAACTCTTTTACATAATCCTTAAATATTGTTTGGTCATTTAATTGTCACAATGTACAAAGTTCGTATCA
Organism: Teleogryllus occipitalis; assembly: GCA_011170035.1. Taxonomy (NCBI): domain Eukaryota; kingdom Metazoa; phylum Arthropoda; class Insecta; order Orthoptera; family Gryllidae; genus Teleogryllus; species Teleogryllus occipitalis. Next base: position 157,847 of record BLKR01001391.1, read on the forward strand.
TTGGTGTGTATTTAATATTTGATTACCTGGAATTTACATTTGTTTACAGTACATTCCTAGAATAAGTTCGGATAAGGGACTTACAATGATTAGATAGTCATCATTTTCCTCCTCTTTACCATGTTTGTAGGTCCTTTGGTCCATTATTACAACTTTTTTTGTTATTTAAGGGCGCATCAACATCTAGGACATTAGCGACTAGTGTTGGAGTTAACGGTATGGTAACTATGAAGATACCATACGAAATGATATGGTGATGATAAGGGGAGAAAGGACGAAGACAAATACAACCATGCTCGAAGCGAACTCGAAACCGCGATCCTTCGGTCCGAGATTACTATGACACTACTGCCTTAGCGATCTCGGCCACCGGGCCGGCATTATTACAACTTTACGAACACTCAAATTTCTATGTCAAGATAGTAACTGAAGTTGCTTGTTTCCGTCTGCATCGCTACCAGCCTTGTGCAGAGGATCTGGGAGCGCGCGGCGGCGTTCGCCGTGCCGGCTGCAACCGCCACTCAAAGGAAGCCGTCGAACTTCGCGGAGCGGCGCCAGCGCTGGTGAAGGAGGGGGAGGTGGTATGAACGAAAGGCGGACTCCTAGGACGCGGAGGTGGAGAAGGCGATGAGGTGGCGGAGACTCGGCGGACATGCTGCCAAGGTGGCAGATGCGGTCGAGGTGACAGAGGGTGGCAATGATGGCAGAAGCAGTTTAGGCGGTGGAGGCGGTTGAGGGTGCAGAGGTGGTCGAGGTGGCTAAGGCGAATGAGGTGACAGAGGCGGTTGACTTGGCACAGGAGACAGAGGCGGCAGATGTAAACTTGGTTGGGAAGGCGGTCCAAGAGGCAATCGCAATTGAGGTGGCGGATGCGGACGCGATGGCAGAGGCGGGCGAGGGACTAGAGGTGGTCGAGATGGCAGAGGCTGTGGAGGTGGTAAAAGCGGACGAGGTGGCAGAGGCGATCGAGGTGGCAGAGGCGGTCGAGGTGGAGATCCTGAGGCGTTCGAGGTGGCAAATACGGTGAAGGTGGCAGAGGCGGACGAGGTGGCAGAAGCAGTCTAGGTAGCAGAGATTGTCGAGGTGGCAGAAGTGGTCGAGGTGGCAGAGGCGGTCGAGGTGCTAAGGGCGGACGAGGTGACATCAGCGGTCGAGGTGGAAGAGGCAGTCTAGGTGGCAGACATTATCGTGGTGGCAGAGATTGTAGAGTTGGCAAAGATTGTCAAGGTGACAGAGGTGGTCGAGGTGACAGAAGAGCTAGAAGTGATAGAGGCGATCGTGGCGATGGTGTGGGTTTCGGCGGTGGTGATGGCAATGCCAGCAGAGACGATGGAAGGAAGCTAAAGTAGAGGCAACTGAAGGGATGGCGGAGGTGGAGAGAGACAGAGGGCGAACGCAGAGCTGGATGTCGCGCGGGAGGCGGTTGAGCAGTGTGCCATCGCGTCCACACACGCGAGGCCGCCCCGAACCTGCATTACGCATCAGACATGCGCGTGGCTCTCCCGCGCCTACTCAAGCAAGTGAATGTTTCATCAAAGGTTTCTTTGACGAGGACAAGTCTTTTTTTGGAAGTACGGCACTTACCTGTACGTGGTCCAATTTACTATTCATATAAAAACTCAACATCACTCGCTCTTCAAATTACACTGAAAACATTTCGAGGGAAGTATTGCAGCAAATATTGTTTAATATTAGAAAAGTTGTCGCTTGAACGACATCGGCAAACTGAAGGATACACATATTTCTTTCATGTGAACTTCTTTTAAAAATATTGGCAATTTTTTAAATGTGCAATGTTGGCAATGCAGGTTAAGTAACAGAAAACATAGGAAAATTACGTCTGAAATATTTGAGTGACAACAAATCTAATCTACTAAAAGAATGGATATCGAAGATGGAAAGAGTCCGAGCCAAAATCTTTCCCATCCTGGACTTAATATTCTCCAGGTCTTACAAGAAATTTAAGTATTCATCCCTCTTTCTTTTCTCTTTCACACATAGTACTAGTTTACCTCCCCTCATCCTATGATCTCTTCCAAATGTGTGTCACTTCCCCTTCTTCGCACACATCAAATAATAAAATAATACAAAAGAATTACTTGTCCATACTAATGTCCCAGCATATAGATACCATACCAAGAGTGAATATTTTAGGCTTAATAATAATTTTGGGATTATAAGTTAAATAGAAGAGACCCAACCCATCCAGAAAATACGTTGCATGAATATCAGGAATTTGAATTTCGGATTCTTTTATTTATTTTCGTTTTACTAAGATTCATTATTCTAATTTATGCTTTAAAAATAGCTTTCATTTACTGCGAGTACTTGAAGCTTAAATATACGAGTATCTCCCATCTCCAAGGGTACCTGTGGTTAGATGCGGCCTCGAGAGAACTTGCCAGGATCTCCTGCCCGCCCAACCCAGCAACTCCGCGTAAGCAGGCTACGCCACGCGTTAAGCACTGGCTAATTCTCGCGCATAATTCAGCAACGCAGTCCCGATCCCCCTCGTCCCTCTCCTCTGATCATCCCCTTCCTCAGTCCCCCCAGCACCATCGCTCCAGCCGCCGCCCCCGCCGCCCCCGCCGCCCCCGCCGCCCCCGCCGCCCCCGCCGCCCCCGCCGCCCCCGCCGCCCCCGCCGCCCCCGCCGCCCCCGCCGCCCCCGCCGCCCCCGCCGCCCCCGCCGCCCCCGCCGCCCCCGCCGCCCCCGCCGCCCCCGCCGCCCCCGCCGCCCCCGCCGCCACGTCGTATTAACGCTGACGCGCATCACAAACTTGTGGCGCCCCTCCCCCCCGGCGCGCCGCAACGCTCCGACGCGAGCTGTCCGCTAACTTACGGCTTAACCGCTCCTCGCCAAGCGAGCGGGAGGCGTTGGCACTGGGGCGGCGTGCATTGAGTTGTATCTCGCTCTTGAAACTGCACGGAGACTTCGCGGAGATGACGAAACTCGCAGAGGTGGCTTAGAGGAGCACTGCTCCCTAGGCGATTTGTGGGGAAAGACGAAATTCCCCGCTGTTTCACGGAGTGTAATGGAGTTTAAATGCAAGGTGCGCGTCAATTTGGATGAATACATTTAACTACAGTGTAATAGTGTTGCCGGTGGACAGTAATTTAGAAAATCAATCCATAACAACTGTTATTAATTCAATCGTTTATTTGAATAAGAGCACAAGATATGTTTTCCTATTTTTACTGGGGACAAAACGATTGAAAATAAAGTAAAGTAAATTATCAAATTGTGACATACCAATATGTCACTGGATGTTGTACAACATTTATTATAAATGGCGTCAATTAAAGGGGATAAATTATGTGAATATGCTAGCATAGCAACGGTAAGCGAGCCGTCGTCAAGGTCAACATATTCATGCAGTGACAATCGCGGAGACGGCTAGTTAATTCTATATAGAATTCTGGGATTGGTCGAAAAAGCAGTGACAGTCGTGAAGACGGCTAGTTCGTATTGCAAGAAATTTAGAGATTGGCTAGGTACGAAAGTACATCAAATGTTATCTGCAAATAAACAATCGAGATTATGAACCGAGTTTTGCAGGGCTGAAAGAATACGAGAGACATTCATTCTGACTGATGCCGTGCTCATGAACGGACCGTGCTCCAATTAATGTTAGGATTTTTTTTTCTTTGGGGACTTGTAAGCATCTACTAGGGAATGGATATTGAGAGAACATCAAAATTGGAACTCTAAGTGTGACAGTGGAGCTTAAAATATTTCATGTGAACGAGTTGGAGGGACATTGAGGGCTTGGGCGATGTTGTCAGTGATTGGACTGGAATGTTAGTAGCAAATAGTTTATTGATCTGATGAACGGTGATTGAAGTGTGCTTCCGAGAGAAGATGGTGTCTGGACCTGAGGACGGCGGCGTCGGAGATGGATAAAGATGGTCCAAAAGCGCGCGAAGACGTAGGGTTGGAACGGTCATGACAAACGTTTAATTTTATATTAGGTAAAGTTATACAATACCAAAATTGTTTTAAATTGTTTAATAAATTTCCATGTTTTTGTGAAATGAATATATGATTTTTCATTGAGCCAATTCTAGTAATGAAGTAGCAAGATAGAAAGATATTTGCTTTTCAGGTTCCTTGACCGAGTTTGTTTGAGTATATTCAGTTTATTTCAATATTGTATCTTAGGAATAAAGACACTGGATTATAAAAATACTAAAGCCATTTTAAACACACTTTTTATTTTTTAGTGAAAAGGGTGTTTTTTATATTTTTTCTTTTGTGGACAAGTGCCATTTCTCAGCTTAACACAGGACGTATCAGAGTTTAAACAGTGAACTTAATACAAAATAATGTTTTAATAAGCACTATATGTCAACTTATTAATAAACAACAAAATTTCGTTTGTTTTGAAAAAGTCTACCCTTCATTAACACTAGTAATATCAAAATATGAAAGATCCGGTGCATTTCAAAGGATAGGGAAGGGAAGATCGAGGAACCACCATATAAATTTTAATTTTATTGACTTTGGCGATAAATAATTTGATTTATATAAAAATTAATATACTGTACGTTAGTGCATACTGATTTGAGCGAAGAACATTCTTCCATGTCTCAGTCTTTATGAAAAAAATATCAATTTTGTTGCGACAAAAATTTGCATTTCATAAGAAGTTCTGTTACATTTTTACGCCACAAAAGTCCCATGTTTCTACATAGCAAAGTAATAAATTAAACCAATTTATACTAAGACTTAAAATACTACAAATATTTCTAAAATGCATTCTGAATGTTTAGTTATCGAGGGTTTCACTGATTTTATTCAAGTCCAAAGACGATATAATAACTCAAATTATAACACACTGGTTATAATAAATTGCAAGCTTAATTGATACAAAAGCATATCGTAAACAAAATCAAAACTTTTTAGCTTCGTTAAAATGTTAGCCAATAAAACTCTAAAAGAATCATCGGCGAACCTCTGAGCTCCCCTCTCAAAATGCTGTATTATTGTGTTGATAGATATTCAGTTTCCAGTTGTTTCATATGTCAATTTGCCTCCGGGCACAAAGATGTACAATGAGATTTTGTTAATATCTTTCATTTCTCTGTGTTAATAATTGTTTTTCTTTGAAAGTACGAACTATTATGTAAGTTATTCCTTTAATATTAATAATTAATATTAATAAGTAATATATCTCATATTTTAAACTTTCTGTTTTATTGACATCAACTGAAAGTGATACACGTTATAAAGAACTGGGGCCACGAGCTATCTAAATTCAGAATGAAGTTACGGTCTAGTAATAATATCGTTTCAATTTAATTCGTGAGCTGGTACATTCCGTATACCAATTTAATAGTACCTATTTAATCTTCTTCTAGGATCTACATTGTGATATTTTTAACGGATCTCCTTATAACCCCGAAAGCACGATTTCGCTGTAGAAAATTTTAATCTCCATTATCACAAAATTATCGAATTGTGAATATGCAATTTTCAACTTATGCGACTACTTAATTGGAGTGTATTTTTATTAAAAGGAGAGCCCATTGTAAAATAAACGATTCAATTGTGCATGCGATATAGTCTTAACAATTTGTTTCAAAGGAATTAGCGAATGAAATATATGCGTTTTAGAAGGCAATATCCTTCCAATCAGCTTCATTTAATTCATAGTAGCAGTCGAGAAATCCTAATAAAACGAAATTCACTTTTCTGAAGGAAACCTGTGCTAAAATTTTATGTGCCTTATATTTACACAGCAAAGTGTTAAGCACTATATCCCAAACAAGATAAAATAGTTGAACATCATTTTGATCCAGTGATTTTGTTAGGACTTTAGTATTTTGTTGAATGGCCAACGAAATTGAATTAAATTCTGAAGCGAACCCCCACAATTTCCTCACAAATGAGGATGCTTTGGAAGTAACTAATTAGTTGCTATTCCACTCTCGACGCTGCTACATGTTGAATCCGACGCGAATGCGACATCGCTCTTCCACAAGGGTCAGCAGTTCCTTTCATTTGTAGCCGGAAAAGAGATGGTTGGAGTGCAGAGGAAGAGGCCCTCGTTCGAATCATTTGGGGAGCTCCATGTGAAAGGCGAATCTCGCGGACGAGGCCGTGTAGACCGCCGCCGCGAGCGCCGCCAAGTGGTGGCGGACGAAAGCTTCCAGGGGAATCCCCGGGGCCTCCTTTCACTGCACACGCGTTCTGCGGTCCATCTCTGTCCCGGTCCCTCCCCTCCTCACAATCGCCGTCTGAGCGGATGAAAGCTCGGGACAATCTCGAACTTGTTTCGGCTTCCAATACATCTCTGCGGTTGGTCACTCTACTGGGACTTTCGCTGCTCCGGCAAAATTCCCTGAATGAAAATTCTGTTGCTGCAGGAATGTGAGCGGTTGTTTGAAGAGATTTTGAAAGTGTCTTGACGACTCCCAGATAAGTATAAGAAAAGTATGGAACAACGAGATTGAGGGCAGGTCGTGATCGCTATGTGTGTGTGTGTGTGTGTGTGTGTGTGTGTGTGTGTGTGTGTAACATTACACATTTTAGGTATTATTTCTTTTGAAAGAATTGAAGCTTACGTAGAGAAATATTATTTTCTTTTACTCACTGGGAGATCAACGTCATATTTAAAAGTTCTTGAACATTACCATTGGGAAAGAATTATCTTAATGGTAATTACCGATTAATTATACCATTTATTTGTCTGTCATATGAATGCTATCGCAGAATCCGTTTCTTCCTGTTGATTGCTGTATGCACATTCAATCCTCTCGCAATATTTCGCCTTCACGTCTAAGTAAGAGTGAAATCTGCTCATTAGATATCTTGTTTGACTACCAGCCTTCTCGAAAACAAGCTAAGTCTGCAGAACTCGATGCGGAAATCGTCGATTTAACTTTGTGAGCCTGAGCGACAGAACCAATCTGCTCTGGGAAACTACTTTGCAAGTTGTTTAATCGTTGGAGACGAAACTCAGTAAAGACTTTCTGAAAGACGAAAGTTCAAGCTCGCGATTCGAAGTTTTCGAGTTCAGATATTCGTTGAGGTAAATGACCAAGAAGGTAAACTAAACTGGTAATAAATAGTTTTAACAATTAAGACTTGTTCAACAAAGCAATGTTCTCAGTGACTTGAAAGTTATTGTTCTCTAGAACATATGTATAAATGATACTGGATTGAGATATATTATCGAGACACCATCCCAGTATGTCAACCATTTTTGTCAAATAAACATGCAGTTCGTAACTTTGGGTTGATTTGTTCCGACTGTCTGACATCTTGAAAACAAATAACATATCTTGAGCTCTGCTATCACATGTTAGAAGAAAGCACTCAGTGTTGCATTGAGAAGGGTTGGTAAACACATTTAAATATTTTGGTAATTTTTCGTGTTTAAAATAATTGTAATGAATTAAATATACATATTGCAGACTTTGTGCGGGTATAACATGTCATTTCGTACAGCTCTCTTATGGAGATTTTAAATAATCAAAAACTTACAATTTTATGAAGTACATGAAGTGTTTTTCAATTCATTGGTTGATGACTTACATAGTATAAACACTTTTGATCATAATTATCTTCATACTGCAGATTACGAACGATAAAATACCATATCCACATCCCAACTATACTTATTCTCTAATACTAAAAGTAATAGTAATAATAAAAATAATAGTAATAATAATAATAATAATAATAATAATAATAATAATAATAATAATAATAATAATAATAATAATCACAGCAGTTGAGTAATGGTTGAGTAATTCTTTGATAAGTAGAAGAGTAAATGATAGGAAATTATTTTAATTCATTCATTAGTTCAGCTTTCTCCACTTACTTGAAAACTTGTTTTCTGTAGTTGAAATGCACTTGGAACCGCGATGTAAATATACTTAGTAAATTTATTTACCTGAAACAGAAGAAAAGTGCACTGGTAAAATTATTACAAATTTTATTACAACCGCACTTTCAGGCATCTTTTTTACTTCTAATAAAAAGTTACTTAGGAATTATAGTACAAAATATCTTCATAAGTTCAATGAATATTAAAATAGAATCGTGATCTCGACCTAACGCCTAAACTTTTTATGGAAATAAAGAGAATTTGAATAATAACTAGCTCTTTTTTAAGTATTACTGGTAACGGTATAAAGAATGGAGTTGCGAGTGCGCGACGGGATTTTTAGATCTGGAGCAAGAATTTTTACTTAGCTACAGCCTGATTGGAGGGATACCTATGCGTGAATGAGATCTCTAAAGGCCAGTTCCTTTGATCATTCATTTCCTTAGATTCCTCCAATCAATCTCTGGGGGACGCCTGAGAATTACGTTAAATAAAGTGCCACGGACAGCAGCAATCCTTCCATTTTAACCTCACACTTTTTTAGTGCTAGGAGATGGTTTATCTACATCATCTTATGTATCAGCATTCACAAACCAGAAAATCTCGATCAAGCGTCGGAGATACACAATGTAGATAAAAGGGTGTGAGACACGATCACATTACTTGTGTCGCATTGAGGGTTAGTCGTAATAAAGAAGTGACAACACGAGGCAAAAACGGGGATAGCTGTGCAACCGCTGTTTATTGGCTCCGTGTACTTGCGGTTTAGATATTCACGCCTTGAAGAGAGTTACGATGCAATAAACCGCTCAAGTTCTTTCTTTATCCCTTCACTCTTCTCAACTATGCGGGTTGGTTACTCTACTGCAAGTTTTGCCGGCATCACGACTCTTGCAAACCGTCTGACCTCAAATTTTTAGGACGAGAGACTTTGCTATTTATGAGAGCTGGAAACCTTTCCGCTATAGTACTCCTCGTTGGGGACCGGAAAAATTAACCTTGCCTCTGAAGACTGGTGGACAGTAACCCTAACTACTTGTGAATATACGCAAAATAGTGAGGAATAAAGAAAACCATCAGGCTGCAAAGTGTCGAAATTACCTAAACATGAAGGAAATCACTGATTAATAAAAGTTAAACTGAACTGTCGTTGTTGAATACGTCTTGGTAACAAAATGTATTGCCCATAAACGAGATTCGCATTGCAAGTGACGTACATGCATGACGTAACAAAACAAGACATGACTACTCTTCTATGATTATCGCTGTTTATTGAACAAGGAGAGTGCTCACGAAAGTCTTAATGATATTTAAGGTATAATTCGGCAAAAGAGATTGCCATTCAAATGACAAAAGCATGAAAACAGTTTGGATATCACATTTATGGCAAATACGTCTGTGTGTATACATTTTCTCTGAGTATTACTCAAGAAAGTTTGAAGTTAAAATGAACATAATATTCTCTAGAGAGGTGAAACACATCCTACTATTAGAAACATTTCATTAAATTTCATCAATGTTTTAATGCGTATAACATATATTTTTAATTTTACTTAAGAAACATGATTCAAATACATATAGATTTACTTATATTTTATATAATTTACAATATTTTTTGTCGTTTTAAATGCACTACATGACACAATTTTTGTGTAAAAATGTATACAAAAATTCTCGTTATGCAGCGTCTCCAATCTAAGATATGTCTCTGGCATGGATCTTGCTACATTTCACTCAAAGGTCACCATGAGTCACTAGGCATTGACAAACTGTCCCAATGAATTAAAAAATCAAGAGGAAAGTTTTCAACTTTGCAACTAAATGTTTTGGAAACAATTTGAAGTTTATTTACTATCAAAATCCTAAAAACGTTTCCCGCAATATTTTCAACAGATTTGAAAATGCAGATTGTAAAGAAATCTCCATCCGTTTATGCTTTTCCGTTGTAAGGTACATCAAAATTTTAACATGCATACGTTTTATTTTACTTTGTTTTTCAGTGAAATGAGATTATTGGGAAGTCACACTTTTCTTCGAATTATCTTCTCACTCATTTTTCACTAAGCCCAGACCAATATTCAATACTAAAAATCAATTAAGTGGTTACATGAAAGAGCAAAGCACCATTGCTGCCATAACAGTCTACCCTTCTGCTTCTTGTTACGCCTTCAATTCTTTGGCTTTCCTTATTCATTAATGCCTTCGTCTTTGCCCTCCATGAATTCTTTTCCTCTCCGTTATTGACAGCGCATGGATAATGTCTCAGATGTAATTTCCGTTTGCACCAGATTACGTATACCAAACGTTTTTCTGCCGTATTTTGGAGAAATTACTATCGACGCTAAACGATGATTTCGTTCAGCTTTTGTTTTCAACAACCTCTCAAATATGAGCATGAGTTATAATATTTTGTTTCCAATGTGTTTGGCTGAGTCAATAATCTGAGATTTCCTTTTATGAATACTGAAAAATAAATAAGTACAATTGGGAAAATTCACCAAGTAATATTTATTCAATTTTCTTGAACACGTTCAAGTTCCATACGCATCACAAATCAGTAACTTTTGTTACTTAGCCTATCGGAACAAAACAGAAATAAAACATATTAATGACATTCGGAGGGGAAGTAAAGCTGGCTGTCCCATGTTAGTAGATTTACTGCATGTAAAAGATCCTCAAGCCTAAATGAAGCCTCTGAGCTAAATTGAGATCCGCCTGTTTCGTCGCCCAAGATAATACCTCCTTTCTCCGCTAGGTGGTGAATGAAGCGTAGCGAAATTTGCGTGGTTAGACGGAAAAGCGGGCCTGATGGCCCGAGGCTCGACACGTAAAATAAGGCATTAACTAACTAACTAACTAACTAACTAACATTATTTCAGTTTTCTTGAGGTCAATGAATTTCTTCAACAATCTAGTGAATATACATTTGTTATAAAATAGTAGCTTATGTAACTAGTTTATAAGCATTATTGCATTAGTACATGTTTAAAAACAAGCGAAGTTAGGAGCGAGTTTTCAAATTAGCATTATGAATTTATAAGAGAATCAAAGTTAATATAGGGAAACAATTTTACTATGATATCACGGTATTTGACACTTGTGCGAAATAACGGTGCTCGGCTGATCCGTTTACCGCTACCTCCTCACGGTTTTCTCGCTGCGATTGGCTCGCTGTGATGACGCAATTATTCGTGCCATAAATGCTAATACGTCATTATCTGTCCTATAAAGGGTTCTTCAATGAACGATTTGTAAGGAAAACGGTCGTTCGTAGTGAAGGAATACAAAAGAAGAATTTTTCGGTGACAAAGCTTTACGCATTTTATTTATGGTTTTACGAACTACGGAGTATTAAAAAAAAATTCTTCACACAAAAGTCAATTTTTTCTTGTTTTCAACGTTTGCCAGGACGTGCTTCTAAATAAATTACTGCACCTTTGTTTGCACCTTTTGACTTCTTTCCCGAGGAAAAAATAACTGGAGTGGGTGGCACGCTCTACCGGGATTAGCGAAAGCCCCTGCGCGTATGCCGCTGGCGTGGGCGAGCGACGCTGTTTTGTTCGCGGAGCCCTTTTTAATGCGCCTTTTTTCCGCCGAGCGGCGTGGCGCGGCGTGGCGCGGCGTGGCGCGGGCGCGCGGCGGGGGGGTCGAGCGATCAGACGGGCCGTGAGGGATGGCTGCGCTCGCTGCGTGAGAGTCGTAAATCCCGCCAGGTAGCGCTGCGTTCGCTTCGCTTTTCCTACCTCTCCCCTCTCCCCGACCACTCATGCTCTTTCGTTCCCGGAGCGCGTACGTGGGAGCCCTGTGAAGCACGGATGTTGAACTGCTGACTGTTTTACTGTTGAACTGCTGTGGATTGGTTGGTGGGTTGTTCGTGATTCGGGACACGTCAACAGCTTAGGTCATTATTCTCGTAAGTGAATGTTTTTCCTCGGGAGGAGGTAGTGATCTTCCCCCGCTGGATGGCGAGATCCGGCGCCGACCTACTGTTGGCTAGCGGGGTTTTCCCACAACCAGGACTCTCCCACCAGCGGGGTACCGCCCCAGCCGGGACAAGCTCTAACCTCCCGACCGGTGTCTTGGAATATGTGGTAGTATAGTGCATGTTTGTGTGTGTGTGTAAGAGGAGAGGAAAGGACAAGGAAGAGGAAGGAAAGATCGCGCGCGGTCCGTGGCCCGTTTGTTAGGGTACTGTTAGGGTACTGTACATTCGCCTGGTGTTGAACGGAGGAACCACGGAAAACTACCGATCAGAGCAACCGGTCCGTAGAATTCTCCTCCACACAGCGACTGAATTCAATCTAGCTGAAAAGCTAGTGTCAAAAATCCTGCCGCCGTCAGAACTCGAACGTAGGACCTCCCGGTCAGAGGCACTGCAGTGACGTCAGTTGATGCACCAAGCCACCGCTCCCGGTAGAGCTGTTGACGAAGGAATGTTTTCGTTGAGTCAAGAAAGAAAATAAAACATAATCACTTCTTTAATGTACTTCAAAATTCTCAATTTGTGTAAGTGTGCGTTGAGTTTCTGTTCTCGTTGGTCACAGGTAAAAATGTCACACACATACTGTACCAACCTTATATTGCACATTTTACTTCGTGACTGCACTTATGGAGCCAGATAATACTCTAAAGAGTCCTACAGATGACCACACTGTCTCTTTTAATAATACTACTATAATTTTAAATACAGAAGCAATAAAAAGGGAATATGAAAATAATACTATAACCTTTCCAATTGGAAAAAGGAATATTAAAATATTTTTCATTTTTATGAACGTGTATATATATATATATATATATATATATATATATATATATATATATATATAAACTAAATGAGGTGGGGGGTCAGAAGTATTTGCTTAGTCTGCTTTTACAATAATCCACCTCTGGACGGAGCACCTGTCGTGCCCAACACAGAATCACCAGGGGATTTGGTTTAACGTACGAGGCTCCGGGAGCTCAGAGGTGTGTTCCAGTGGGAAATGCGTAGCGCCGTGGTGGCTCAGAGCGTTCCGCGAAATGCACAGGAAAGCCGCGGCTGGAACAAGGTGGAGCGGGGAGGGGGTGGGCGGGATGGAGTGGGCGGGTGAGACAGGGCGGGGATGAGAAAGAGGGCGGAGCGGCCTTGACGAGGCGGGTTGGTAGGTTGTGGAGCGGGGAGGGGGAACGCGGAGTAGCCATGAATAAGAGAAGCTGTCGGGGAGTAGGGGGACGGAGAGGGTTGGGCGGAGTTTGTTTGGGACGGAGAGAGAGGAGGGGATGGGCGGGGATGAATGTGGCGAAGGGGGGACATGGCAAGGCGAGGAGTAGTGGGCGGTGCGGAGAACGGTGGGCGGAGCGGGGAACAGCAGACTGTGCGGGAATCAGCGAGGCGGGTAGCAACCAGCGTGGGGGGTGGGGAGGTTCGGCCGGGGCGGGGATGTGGAAGCGTTCGGAGCATGGAGGAGTGACCGTGGCGGGTAGGCGGAGCAGGGCAGAGCGGAGCGAGATAGGCAGAGGCGGGGCGGGGCAGGGCGGGGCAGGGAAAGGCGGGGCGGTGCTGCAGTGAGCGCGCGACGCACAGGGCGTTTGATGCGAGTATCGCCCCTGCTGATTAGCGGGAGGGACCCGGGCGAGCGCACACAGGCTCAAACGACATTCTGCACTTTGTTTGGCCCAATGGACGAGGCTCGCCCTTGCAGCGTTGCTGGTACTTGTTCGCTCATGTACGTGCAGTCAAGCATTCCTTTTTGTCCAATTCAGAAAAACCGATTCGTATGATCGTAATTGAAATCGAAAATGTTATTTTATCTAGAATAAACTTCCCTATATATTTTCTTGAAACTGTAATTCATAATGACAATAACAATGATAATGATAATAATAATAATAATAATAATAATAATAATAATAATAAAAATAATAATAAAAGCAAGTTCGGATCGCCGAGATGGCTAAGGCAGGAGTTCCGTGGCGATCTCGGACGGAAGAATCGCGGATTCGAGTTCCGTCTCGGGTGTGTGCCGTTTATTCATTCTTCATTATCATCATCATTCCATTTTCCATCCCCCCAGGACTAACAACCCTGGGGTATAAAAATCGGAATCAGCCTAATGCTGATCCTCCTGATTTACATGCAAGACTTGCAATGTGATAATGATACTGAGCCCGTGCAAGTGCATGTCCTGCGTGGTCCAAGCCTATTCGCGAGCAAAGAAAAAAGCAATAATGCTGATCCGGGTAGCTGAGATTGCTAAGGCAGTTGTGCCATGGCGGTTTTGGACCGAAAGATCACGGGTTTGAGTCCCACTTCGGGCAAGGTTCTGTTTGTGTGTGTTTTCACATGCTTGTGATTGTCCGTTTCATCATCGTCGTCATCATCATCATCATCATCATCATCATATCCTCATCCCCAAGGGCTAACAACCCTGAGGTGTAAAAATTAACTCAGTGTATAAATGCTGATTCCCCCGATAAAGTCACAAGCATACACCCAGGAAATGACTTGACCTCTGTGGGTACAACTGCACGATCGCATGGTTCATAGATGGCTATTTTGCAACAATTGTGAATTTATGCAAATGTGAAACAAACGTGCGTGATATCTTTCGTATAAGATTAATGTGATGATTTACCACAAGTTGAACAAATTTCGAGTAAACTATAAGGATGAACTAGAGCAACAATGGTGAACATAAAGAAATTATATGGCGAGTGATAAATAATGAAAATGTCAGGGAAGGCAGCGTTATTAATAAAGAGAAAAATAGTGTCATTAGTGACTTGATTAATAAAGAGAAAAATAGTGCAATTAGTGACCTGATTAATAAAGAGAAAAATTAGTGTAATAGAATATCATATGGACACCTGAGTAATTTCCGTGGGTATTTAGTAAATTTTCTAAAAGAATCAAGGATTGATAGTCAAAGAATAATTAAATAAAATACTTGGGTGGCATTTGCCAATTGAGAATTGAGAAATGACCATGCTTGTGAGGAAGGGGTGAACCTGCATAATAGAACTAAAGAGAAACGGAATAAGGTACTAAATGCGCATCGTGTGAGACAGAAGAACGGCGCGTGTTATAAACAAACGGGCAGAATAGATTACGACTCTGTGACGATCGGATGGTGATGGAAGGTTCTCCGAGATAGTGTAAGTTGTTGATGGTAGAAATGTCAGTGTAAAAACGGAGAAACCAGGTGTGGGAAAGGTGAAGAAATGCCACGATAGGATTGGAGGAAGCTGGAAATGGAAATTTAGAAAGGACGCGAAAGCGACGGTCACGTATGCTGAGGATTCAGACAGGAAAGTTATTTAAGGAGACATATAAATCTGAGAAATGTAAGAATAGCAAGTTTTGGAATAGATTTAAATAAATTTTCAATTAAAATAATAATAGGTAATGACCATGCATGCAAGAGAAGAGTAACAGGTAATATTAAATCACGACAGGATTATAATTATTGTTACTGTTCTTGAGTATTGTTATGTATAAAACGCCTTGTACGTTTTCTTCTTTTGTTTGTGTGAAGCAGAGAATCAGAAATTACAATATTATTTGATTTTTGAACAGATATTATTGTTATTATTATTACTATTATTATTATTATCATTATTGGTCATGGTAGTGAAAATTCTCGAATCCCAAATAAAGAAGGAAATATTTTTTTCGTAAATGTTTGTAATCAAAAACCAGTAAGACGGCCTTGTCAAACCCAGAAACAAATTTTATCAGGACGGATCGACTCGATATATAAATAGGGCAATTGTCATGGTAAATAATCAAGTAGAACGTCGAAGAATAAAGTTAATATATTGATAATAAAAATAATTGCTGAGTAATACGAAGAAAATCCGCCAGATTAAACTATTCCCGATAATTAGGTCGTGACTCCAAACTTTTCTGTGCGATCTTCCCTCCTAAAACCCACAATAAGCATGATCTAAACAGTCGTTATACAGAATCTAAATCCTCAATATAAAAACAATATTTTCAATATTTTAAAGCAAACCATTTAATATACTATATTATTTTCAATATTTTAAAGCAAAAAGTTTAAGATACTAGTAGTTGACAATAGATTAATATACCCAATAACATTGGAAAATAAAATCGAAAGGTTAAGATGCTCTTAATTTTTGATACCCGATTACACTGAGTCGATCAATGTAGTAAAATATGTTTCTATACTTTTTTGAGATTGAACGCGTCATTATTTTCAATAGAATAAGTTTGTCTGTTGTGTTCTTAGTTCTCTAATTTTCATTTCTTTACCGACATTGTATTTATTCTTTCATCTTTAAATTACGGTCTACGCCAGAGCGCAACGGCTCTAACACTTCTCATAATTTGAGAAGGCAAATACCACTGCAGAGCAAACATCGAGGGCCCGATGTGATACCCGTAGGAGAGCCGGAGCTTATGAGCGTGACATTAAGCGCGTAGTGCGACAAATGACAGCTGGGTGAACTCGATAAATGGGTGCCCGAATCTGCGCGACGCGTTTGAGCCGCCGCAAGCCACCAGCAGCCGTCACCCCCACCCACACACCCGCCTCCGGCACGGCCGACGCGCCGTCAGAAAGCCAGGGATTGCGCCAGCGCTAATGAATATCAGTCGGAAGGAGTTAAGAGCTTCTAGGCCTGGCCTGTCATTTGCGCACCGCACACCACGGAGGAGCGTGGACGCGTCAAACACGCTAATTTGTTGAAGGTAGAAAATAGATGGCATATGTTTGCGTTCCCAGTCGATTCTCCCGTCGAAGAAATTTGTTTTTTCGTTCCATTAAAATTCGACGATGTTTTTTTTGAGATATTCGTTGATTGGTGAGAGAAAACGATACCTCTTTGGCCTGGATTTTAATTGTGATTGGAAGCCAACATCAGAAAACAAAGTGAAGTATTTTTATTTGCGATTTTTTGACAACTGACAGCTGTTTCCAGTACGTATTCTAAACGTTTATGTTTTTTCGAATTTTCTGTCTCCGTGTTGTGACAGACCAAGTTCAAATTAGAATTTTTCTACTACTAGAATCAATGACTTCATTTTCATTCCAAGCAGCAAATCATAACAAGCTGAGATTGAATTACACGAAAGATCATAGACAGTCACAAAACTCGGCCTTCAACCAATACTCATCTTTGGCGACTGGTTGGTTATTTTTACTCAGTTTAAAACGCCCGACCGTATCTTCCGATTTCGTCTCAGAACTGGAACAGTCTGATGATGCAGACGACGCAGAAAAAAAGGATGAAGCAGCAGACGGAAATTTTTAACGATCGAGAGACTACTTATCTTCTCTTCCGAAGAAAATAACTTTCCATTTTTATCCACCCATCTCCAGCGCAGTCTGTTATGTTTCGGCATTGTGAAACATGGCGATTGTTTATATGTACTCACATAATTATAAATGAACGAAATAGCGTTTTGGTGTCATTAAAAGTCAAAATATTATATTAAAATAAACGTGAATTTCCTTCTTTGTCTATCAGGGCAATTCCCTATGAAGTTTTCTACTGTGGGATATTGTTCTAATGACTCATTTATTTGAAATCTGCTCTAGTATTCTTTCATTTAAGCTATTGCGCAAGTGAACAAAATGCGCAACGTCATCTCAATATATTACATCATGTTATTATTTGACACAAGTCAGGAGATAAACAATGGTTTGCAGGACAAATTGGAGACATCTAAATAGGTTTAGCTAAGTCACAAACAGTTGGATATATTATCTTTTATTAGTTTTTTAAATACGATCTTGCCATTATTATTTTAAATGTAAAAGACAGGATTTATATTGTAAAATAACACATTTCAGCCCTTACATCCCAATTAAAATTAATTAAACTACGAAAGTTTATAAAATGCAGATATTACTTTTTAGTAACACAGGTAAGCAAAAATCCGCCAGTTCAAAACTTTAGTTATGACGTATAATGAATTTAAAGCTTTGAATATTTATACAAAATAGTAAACATCATTATATTAATTATTGTAGGAGTTAGACACATGTAAAGTAACTTTTATTATTTTTTAATCCGACTCAAAAGTTTGAATTGACTGAATCTCAAAACCCCAGTTTTAGACTTGAAGTCATTTGATTGATCGAAACCTGGTCTGTCGATATGCGACACGCATCCAGACCCCTGTAGGTGACAGAGTTGCGGGACATCCAGGCGCATTTCCTCGTGGATTACCCGTGTTCCACCTCGGCAGCTCGTAATAGGCCGGCTGGGCGTCTCGCACGTCGCCGCTTTCTTTGCCCAGGAGCGGGGGCGGTGTCAGAGGCGGAGACCCGAGCTTCGGTTGCCAAGCGGGTGGAGGGGGCGGAGCGCAAAGCGAAGGCGAGGATCCCGCGTAAGACGAGCAGATTAGCAGCGAGGGCCTGCTAACTCCCCTCCGCAGTCCCCTTCCGCCTCTTCCCCCCCCCCCCCCCGCGGTCCGCCGGGTGACAGGGTACGTTCAGGCAGGGAGAGGAGAGGAGGTTTGGAGCGAAATGAGGAGGGGAAGTGGTGAGATAGGGTGGGGTGATTTGGGCTGGGAGTATGCAAACTAGGTGAGGCAAGGCGCCATAGAATGGGGTCAGACGGAAAGAGGAGTACGACGAGGTTGGGTGTGACGAAGCTGGCGTGGCGGGTTAGAGTGAGGGATCACTTAGTGGGCGTGGTGAATCGTGGTGGTCGAGACCTGGTGAAATGAGGTGAGGAGGGGTGGGGAGGGGAAGGTTGGGCGGGGGAATGAGACGGGGAATGTGGAGGGGAATGAGGCGGGGTGTGAGGCAGGGAATGAGGCGGGAATGAGGGGGGAATGAGGCGGGAATGAGGCGGGAATGAGGCGGGAATGAGGCGGGAATGAGGCGGGAATGAGGCGGGAATGAGGCGGGAATGAGGCGGGGAATGAGGCGGGGAATGAGGCGGGGAGTGAGGCGGGGAATGAGGCGGGCAATGCGGCGGGGAATGCGGCGGGGAATGAGGCATGGAATGAGGCGGGGCGAGGCGCGGCGGGAAAAGGCGGGAAGAGGCAGGACGTGCTGAGGCGGGGCGAGTAGAAGCAGGACGGGCTGGGGCGAGGTGAAGCGGGACGTGTTGAGACCGGAGGGAGCTGGGGCGAGGCGAGGTGCAATGGTTCTGAGGCGGAGAGAGGAGGACGAGCCCTACCGGTGCGAGGCGGGGTGGGGGCGGGGCGCTATTTGCATGGAAATTCCGCGCGGCGCCGCAGGGCGCGAAGAAGGCGCGGCGGGCGGCCGTCGCCGGGCGCACTGGCAGCTCCCGGGGACGCGGAGATGCACGCGGAGGATTGGCTTATCTGCATCGCAAGGCAGGAGCAGCGAGATTGGCAGATGGGACGTATTGCGGCGGGCATCGAAAATGTGCTTCCCGAGATTTCCTTCTCTATGAATATGTAAAACAAGGCCACCGTCAGAAGAATGTCGGATTCAGTTGGCGGGCGAAAACGTAAACTGAACGAAAAAAAGCGAGTGGAATTCCTACATTTTTGGAAGCCAAAAGACGCTCTTTGTGATTTACCAATAAACTGGGAGTCGTCTTTACGAAATGGGCATTCTCGCTATCAATATTATTAAGACTTATTTTGGCATTGCTTTCCCAGATGTGAAAGAGGCAGGCAGGAAACCTAAAAAGTGTATCCCTTAAAAGAAAAGTAGGGTATCAAATGATATAAAAGTATATCAGAAATTAAATGTAATGATAAAAGAAATGTATGTCAAAGCATAACATATCTACAAATTCTTAACAGTGAAATATATGAATCTTCTCTTCTACATTCAGAAGTACGGATGCAATGTTTCTATTCTAAGAATAGTTTACCTATATTCGCAGTTACTTAAGTTATACGCACTTTGTTAAGATTGTCATAATAGCCCCTTATAAATGCAATACTTTTAAAATATTTATTAGAACGAGAACGCATTGGAAAACTACGAACTAATATTTTCAGAGCAACGATCATGGTTAGTTGATGAAAATATAAAATGACTAAAATGGAAAAATAAACGTTAATGAATTAATATAATTCCGTCAAATATCTAAAATGGTATTTTTTTTAATTCGAGTATTTGTTTCAACATAGATTTCTGAGAAGTGAACGATTATAACAACGTTCCAAGAATGTATTAACTCTGACTTTGTATCTCGATTTTTTCAGAGCGAAGTTCATTGACACCACATGTTTCTTTTACGTGGATCCTGTGCAGTATTTCGATTGGTCAATATGTGAAACGAACCACGCTGTGCTACGAGTGCGCAAACGGTCGGTCGCAAAGCCCGTGACTGCCATTACGAGGAGCAGCGGCCTAGAAAGGATTTGGGTATTTCAGGTTAACTGGCTTTGGCCGGCTGCGTAAAGGGAGAGAGCAGAAAGGAGAAATAATTGTGAGCGGAACATACAGGGAAAGGGTGAACAATAAAAAGAGGGACACAGTTCGGTTGGTGAACTTGCGAATGGGAAAAAAAAATTGGAGAGCGTACAGATGCTGATGGCAGTACAAATGTGAAAGAAAAAAGTGGTGTCGTGAGGGTGGTATTTGGAACTTTGCCACACGCTGCAACGTGTGAGACACAAGGGAGAAGGTCATGTGCAGCGGAGTGGTGCTAGAAAAGTATGTATGGCGAGTGTGCCTGGCGTGTAGGTTAATGTATCACACACTAAATAAACAACTTAAATACTCGTGTGTTAAACGTGAAGGTTCTGACAATTACAAACTAAAACGTGAACGAAAGCAATTAATAGTGACGAAATTCTTCCGCCAATGCTCTAGCCGCTCAGGTGTTTCCTGTGAGCAAGTGCAATAAAGAAAACAATAATTTTTGCCTTGTGCTCTGAGGCGCCGGCAGATTAGTCCAAGGAACTACAACAAAGCAGAACATTGCTACATAAAAGCTACACGCATCAAATTTTTCACGTGATTTCTGGTTTCAAGTTGTTGTTTATTAATTTTAACTTTTTCTTTTTGGACATAATCCTGTCTTTTGTGGACTTGAAGCAATATAAATGTAACTTTATTCAGGATAAATGCATACTTTTTTCACAATAGATTTCAAAACTCGCGAGTTGAATGCTTTCCTAAGTAATTAAACAGAAATATTACTCTACCTTAATTAAGAACCCCAAAATCGTAGGACAACTGTTCACATTCGACCAAAAGACTAATTTAAGTAGTAATTGATACAAGTTTTGTGAATCATTTGTTTCTTATCTTAAAAGTATATTCTACAATAAAAATGTAAACAGTGAAACGGTGATTAAAAAGCTACTGATGATGTCTCTATAATCCTCAAAATTGCAAAATTAATCTTGATTCAATAATTTTCTTGAAAGTAAAAAGTCGATTCGGTAGTGACACATGAAAATGACATTGCAACCAAAATACTGATGATATCATTTTAAAGATAAGAATGTAGTAAATATATGTTATTTATATTTTAAAAATTATTTGAACTACTAATGCATACCTCGTTAATATGTTGTTTTCTTGTTTATATGTCTTATTTAATAAAAAATATTCTTATTCAACCTTTTGCACCACTTCTACAATTATTCGTAATTCAGGCAATTTTCATGCAATTTTCTTCATAATAGGGAAAACAATAATTTCCGTGCATTGAATCGCAGAATGGGAATACGGAACTAATTTCCAAATCAATCCCATAAAAAAGTACAAATTAAGTATAAAAATAATAAAATGTCAATGAAGTTCCCTTTCCTGCACCATCACTTTATCTACCCTCGGCCTCGTATACTACACTCCTCGGTTTCTCATTATTTCCCAGGACGACTGATTGGCTCTGTGGAAGATCAAAACTCGTCCTTTACAAGCGTCCCAAAACATTGACGAGAACAAAGGGAACCTTCGCCTCACAGACGTCGGACGGAAATATAAGTTTGCCAATCCGCCCAGCAATTTATTTCTGATAATGTCGCTAGTCTTTGATGTACGGTAGACATAGTTGACTCCGAAATAGAGAAAAAAAATTGTTGGAAAAGAAGTTTGATATGGCTGTTAAAAGAGGGGCACATGGAATATCGAATATTCTTGTTTGGTGGTTAAGAACAACGTTCGGGCATCTTCATGAATTTCATTTCACAAGGCTTTCAATGAACAGGAAAAATGAAACAGACTCTTTTTCAATTTCAGTTTCTAAGAATCCATATATATTCGCAAATACTTATTATTTTGAGTACTACATACGTTTGTACAATGTATTTTCTTTTCAAATATGTAGGAATGAAAATGAAAGCATAAGATGGAACGTAACAAAAATGTTTCATGAAATTTTTAAATTTTGAATTGATCATAGTGGATATCCAGATGACATTTAGAATCAAAATTTTAAAGAAACAACAAATTTTAATGGGAATAGTGATGATTAAATTTCAACAATACAAACGTTTTGTTGGTAATGCAAATACAATTACACCTTTGTGTGTGAAAGTATTTGATTAATTAGAGAATACTATTACTCTAAATAAAAGCTATATTATTAAACATGCAATGCATATTAAAAATATACATTCAGCAAATATAAATGAAAATAAATAGGATTTTGAAATGTTAGAAATATTCAGTGACACTTAGAAATTTATCTTAGTACAAAGTGAGGCGTTACAACAGTTTTTTTAACTTATTTGTAAAGGTCGCATAAACTTCTAGGTCATGAGCGACTACATAGTTTGTACATAAGATTAACAATGTTTGAAAAAAACACGATATAATTACAAATATTACAAAATGATACAAATTTTTGGGACAATTCTTTTTACATCAATGTATGATCACAATATGATACAATAAATTGATACTTAATATTCAGCGTAAAGGAAGAAACAAAAGAAACACTTGCTATAAATATCATATTCCTGGAATATTTGAATTACAACAGTTGCACCTCGAGATTACTGTAGTATTTACTCCTTTTTGTGTCCAGCACAGATGTAAAGATGGGTAAAAAAACTAAAAGTTCATCAGAAAATATGTAGCTGATATCGTTGTGGTGTCTACCCAATTTATCGCATCTACTGCAGGGTTAAATTTTATTCCTACAATTAACTGCAAACGTCTGTAATATCTGCCAACGCACAACCGGACCGTGCACTGTTTTAATCACCCCCTCTAGTGACATGGGACTTCATGCAGCTATTTTGACACTTCCATTGCAGCAGTAGATTTCGACGTTCACGTTGTCGCGGGATAGAAATTTTGAGGAAAGGCGAACGCGATATTGGAGATGTGGGCGACTGTGCTCCAGATTCAATAATGCAGATGAGCGAGAACGCTGCCGGAGGAATATTGCGCATTCCCTTCCCTTACTGAATTCCCTTTCTCCTACGGACGATTCCATTCGCTTTGAGAGACAGCGGTCGGAGTGCACCCCAATTACACTAACATGTTTACACTATACTCAATAGAGAATACTTCATACAGACGTGCTGAATCAACAAGTGTTTTTTTATTGTATCTTATATATTACTTCGCTCAGGATTAAATCAATTTTCAATTTGATACAATCTGAGAAGATGGCTGTAATGCTACCTACAAAACTATAGGAGTGATCACTGACTTGCAGATAACGTGAAAGTTCGGTGCTTTGCAATGGATTTTTAAGTACCCAACCTTCATCGAGATCAACCAAGTTTCTCTAATTTTCATCCTAATTAAATCATAGTAAGAATATGCTATTTGCATGAAGTAACTGACTTTCGAGTTACAAGTTTAAATTCGAAAATGTATTATTTGTGAAAGTATATTGAATAAAATAGTTTTATCGTTTGTAATTTGTAAGTACTGTGTTTATAATTCAAATAAAATAAAATATTCTCTATCAGTTTTCTGCTTCCCTGATTCACAACATATGAATGTTCTGTATCATTTCGTTTATTTCTCTTCCGATTTCTCACAGCTGCATTTTATTTCACATCATTTGGAACACTGACACTCTGATTACATGTATATTTATATTTTATGATGACTTATGAACTAGTTATTTTTCATCCTTATTTTATTTTAGTTCCTTCAGACAACTTCATTTATCACGTACCAACCAATATTAAATTCTACTTTGGAACAGTGTTTTAGAACCTTTTAATTAACGCCGTTTGCATATTGTGCCGTGTTCTGTCGAAAAGGCGGAGGAAATTCTCTTCGAACAAAGCGTTCGTCTGGTGCTGTAACTTTGCCAATTAGCTCGTAACTTCCCCAAGAGGGTGCCGCCAGGCTGGTATTTCGCTCCCTCTTTGCGGCTGCAGCGAGTCGCTTGCTTAATGACTGTTGTGCTGCTCGCAGCGTCTCTTGCGTCTCTTGAGGACAACACATCGGCAAACTGCATTTCCAGCAAAGGAGACACGCGAAGAGGAATTAATCCATTAGACGTTCGTTGTGCGCAATACTACACAATGCGAGTCCAATTAACATTTGATTCCTCTTCAAATTCATTCCAATTCGAGTCAAATCGATTTAATCTGAAGCTGCCCTGACAAGAGACGTATCATTACATCGCAAGTGTGTAGGATTTCCTGTTTATTAGAGAGATCATGTGCCCGTGGAAAGTTGTTGAAAGCAAAATCAGTTACTTATTCAAAGGAACATTGTTTGCCAATTTCCTCTTGTCAAAGGTACTATACGCTACATACAAGAAACTATGTAGTATATATGTGACCAATATTATTTCTAATATATTAATGAACTGCATACTCAAAAAAATCGTGGGTACATATTTTGCTATGCTGATGATACTGTCATAATGTATAGTAGTAAATCATGGGATGAATCGTACAGTAATGCTAATAATGGTCTAAAAGAAATAAAAAATGGCTTGAATCAAACTTATTATCGCAAAACACCACTAAATCCACTTTTATCCCTTTTTACTTAACATCTACAGCAATTGAGAGTAAGCTCCAAATAAAAATACATGATACACATTGTCCTAGTTTTAGATGAATGTGACTGCTCCTGCTTACACAGATCTTCTTATGTTAAATATTTAGGTATTTTTATAGATTAACACTTAAAATGGAACATGCATGTTGATTTTCTTTGTTCAAGATTACGGCAGGCAATTTACAAATGCGTGATCTTATACTCCTACTTACCACCTAACATTTTACTTTTAGTCTATTTTGTATTACCTCAATAAGTATATCAGTATGGATTAATTGGATGGGGAGAAGCTTGTAAATCTATCTTAACACCCATAAATCTACTCCAAAAATGAATAATCAAAATTTGCCTAAAAAGCATATTGAGTATCCAACTTATCTCCTATTCACTGACTTCAAAGTACTAAGCATAAAGGGAAATTACCTCAGTATTTTATTAAATTATGTTCACGAAAATAAACAGAAATTGGCATTATATTCTCATAATTACTACACAAGACGCTCAAACACACTTCATTTTTTAGAACCAAAAATTCTTACAACTGCTGGGTACAATCGTAGTGCTAATTTTGGCCCAAGACTATATAACAATGTTGTTGAAAAATACCCTCAATTATCAACTGCAAATTACAAACAATTTAAATACAAAATAAAAAGGCTAATTCAAAAGACCTATTGTTATTTTGTAATTTTCTTATTGTTTTTGTAATATTATATTTATATCTTTACATTAGACAAACTTTAGGATCCTTAATGTCATTTAGTGTTATTAATTTATTTATGATTACTCGTAAGAGCTTTTATGTGAAACCCCTTGAACACGAGCTTGGCTCTTTGAAGGCTGTGTTAGAACTCTTTTTATGTAACTAATATGTAACGTTCATTGCAAGCAAGAATTATATTATTATTATTATTATTATTATTATTATTATTTTGATTATACGTATCAGAATAAATGTTACAATCTTCTAGAGCCTGTAAAGGGGGCGAAAATAAACACTGTTCTCAATGAACATGTGAAGAGAAATTTCATATGATGAAATTTCATTATAGAGAGATTTTTCACGGCGGAGCGTTACACCCTTCCTTACCCTGCTGCCTTTGCATAGTGGCTCGCGCGTAGCTCCCGAGGTCAGTGAAAGTGCAAAATGTTATGCAGGTCTCCCCTTAATGTAACACTGGCGGGCAACCCATTACGAAATTATGTGCGGCAGGTACGTGGGTTTGATCAAGGTTTAACACAATGCCAAGTATTTGGTTCTAAAGAACTGCGCCGATTGTCCAACTTTGCTTGAACGCCTCTTCATATTTCACTACTAACTCTAGTATGCTTGAGCATCTTTTGTTTCGAATAAAATGAGACAAGCAGTCGGACTTTGTCGCATATTAAACTTTCCCCTATGATTGATCACTCCAATTACTGTCTGTAAATATTACCATATCACTCTCCACTGCAATCAGTGACTGCGTGTGTGTATGTGTGTATGGGTAATAGAGGTCCCATCTGTTGCGATTGGGAGTAGTACGATGGGTCGACGTTAGAAAGTGAAGCACCGACAGAGAAAGCCAGGTTTTGTAAACCACTTAAAAATATAAGAAAAACTACAAAACACAATCTGGAAATGTTTCAAGAACATTGATGTGTTATTTTACTTTAAAATATCACGGATTAGTCTTTAAAAGGGGTAGAGGAGTAACAGGTCGGAAGGTATAATGCTAATGCGGTCGACTTTGCATATAATCAAGGAATGTTATTTATATCGGAATATCAAATAACTAAAATGATAGTGAAATTTGTACTGATAGAAACAGATGTAAATAAAATAATGTGAGATAAACGAGTAAAGAAGAAAAAATATAAATAATGAAGAATAGAAGAATAGAAGAAAGAGCAAAATCACGATAATCAATTTAAACAGCATAATCGACGGCCATGTTATGAGGCGTTAAGAAGATTCCTCCTGAAGCGATGATGCTTTCAACGGATGATCTTTTTAACTGAACTATAATGCAATATAAAGACTATTTGGGGGCCCCCTAATGCCGAAAAACGTCCGTCCGTCGGTCTATCCGTTTGCGTGTCTGTCCGTCCGTGTGTGAATTTTAGTAGCGCCTAAACCATACGTACGATTTTTTTCCAAAACGAATATTCTCCGGTCTATCAGGTTCGACTCGAGGCGCTGCGATTTTGAAAAACATTCTTTAAAAATCGGGGGTACTTCACGAGATCCAGACACATTTTCAAAATTTTCAAAAAAAGATTCCAAATTGTTTACTTTTTTAAGAGAATAGATTATATAATTTACTTTTAAAGATGGAATAGGTCTTTTTTACTGTTGATTATAAATTTTTGAAAATTGCAAAAGTTTTCATTTTTTCCGGCGTCTTCCTACAACTATAAAATTAAAGATAGAGATTTTTTCTTAAAGTAAATTTGTTTATATTAAGTTTGTAGTTAGTTTATAGTTTATTGTTATTGTTTATAGTTAGTTCTTTCATGTAGGTAATGCACATTTTTTGAAAATTTTAGTAGTTTTCGCGCAATATTACGTGCAATATTAAAAAATAACAAAACAAGATTTTCTCAAAAATGGTTCCAAATTTTTTCTTTAGACTTTTGATACGGATAGTGCTAAAGATGACATAAGATGACAGAAACGCCATATTGCTATATTCTTTTTTTTTAAATACACAAAAGTAATTTTTTTTGACTTGGCTCTCACGTCGGTAATATTTACACTATCGGCAATTTGTTCACATGATTGTATTTCTGATTACATGTGCTTTAAATAATGTCATATAAAGTTTCTCCACAGTTTTCTGTGAAAGTGAATTGAAAATTCTGTTTTTTCAGTCAGTTTTCAATTTTTGTCTTCAAACTTTTCCAACAAATAGTGCTAATTGCACTGTTTAACATGGCATAAAGTGCATTTCTAGGTATACTTTTGTTTTTTTTTAAATGGCACAAATGTAATTTTTTTAAAGATCCCTCTCGCCATTTATATGCTTATTTCCAGCAATTTGTGTACATTATTGATTTTTTAAGTGGATGTGCTTTAAATGCCTTTAAATGAAGTTTTTAGAAAACTCAAAAATTGTCAAAAAGAGCTTCACTTTTCGCATTTACAGTGACGCTTAAACAATTTTCTTAAAAAATTTTCAACGAAAATAATATATAGGAATTGGTTTTACTTTTTTTTACTATTCTTCAATTAATATTTCGGTTCTATTAGGAAACCGAGAAATTGAGAAAATGTTTTAAAAAATGTACTTTTGGGGGCGATAGATGGCAGCTGATAAGATTGTGGCAAGTGCGAATAGCTATCCCAGAGCAAAGAAATTAGAAAACGAATACGAGAAAGTCTGTGCCATTCAGTAGCACCTAGTTTTGAATGTACCATTAGTTCTGAATATATCGCATTATCATACGTGCAACTAAAATAGTCAAAAACATTTTGTACAGTTATTAATAAGTGGAGTTTTCGCATTTACTTTTCTACAGTGCAAGTTTCTCTTAATAGCAGCTTATAATGAACTCCTACAATTCAAGATTCAACACTGCAAGGTTACTTATCTAATATTTTCAACGTCCCTTCGTGTAGAAAAAATATCATTACATTTAAAATCAATTGGTCAAAGTAATTATGAAAGATACTAGGTTAATTTCAGAAATTATCGACTACTTAAATTATCGTAGTGACAGTATTGCTCTAGGTGTGGGTTTTTCAACGACAAAAGAGGTATTAGAAACTTCTCAAAGGAGGAAACAGCTAGTTTCTCGTACGATTGAATGATTGAGTATTTAGTGTTTCAGTGCGCATCAAGCAAGTCCTGCATGTGTAGTGCATGTTATGTCCCGGAAAATGGGGGTGTTTCTACTCAGTTCGAACGGGAGATCCGGCGCCGACCTACATATCTTTACGGGGTTTTCCTCTACCGGTAAATCCTCTCAGCGAGCCACCGTCATAGCCGGGACACGGTCTAAGCTTTCGACTGGCCTCCCAAAGTGCGTGCTAGCGGTGTGCAAGTAAGTGTTCATATACTGCTCCCGCATTCGCCTGGTAAAGCAAGGAAAACTTTAAATAAGAGTAGCTGGCCGTTAGAATTCTTCTCCGGGCAGCGACTGAATTTGACCTAGGTCTCTAGCTAATGTCGAGAATCCGCCACCATCGGGACTCGAACACTAGGAACTCCTAGTCTGTCACAGAGCCATTGCATCCGATATTGTCGTAAAAAATGTGAAGTTGCGAAACCAATATTTTTTGAAAAACATCTCGTAAAATGGTGACTTGTAAAAAAGGCAATACGACGAATGATCTCCATTTCTTTTCTCTTTACCAACGAGCTTTCGCAAGGTATTTGTCTACTTTATTACCGGCTTGAGTAATAGCTTGCTTGAGGCTAAACTCGTGAAACAGAATGAGGTCTATTTTATTCCAGGGAATGTAACATGTTTATGTTCACTCGCCTTATTAACCCGAATAAAGCGGTTTATTTTTCTAAGTCAAGTAATTCAATTTGAACATGCTTTTCTCTCGTTTATAGATATACGAACGACATATTCTATATTTATGCAGTTTCTTATTATTTTTCCATTCTTGCGCTGAAGATCATTTCGTTGTGAAGTTACTACCTGAAACTAATAACGAAATTATCTTTCATTTTCTTACACTTAATCACTGAAGAGTTTATGATGAATTATGCACTCTAAATAAGTATACTTTTACTTTACAATGAGTGATAGTCAATAAAAATAAGTTTTTTAAACTTTGGAATATTTACTTGGATAGGGACAAAAGAAATACCGAGGCTGATTCATAGTTACTTGATAAATTTCTTTACATTTTTAAAGAATATTCTCTAATGTACTGTAGGTTACGAGGAAAAGATTTTTCTTTGCACGTCACGCTGTGGATAGCGAAGAGAACGATAACACAAATATGTTTGTATTTTTAATCGCAAGTGACTAATCCCAATGGCGTATATTCTTTGAACTTTTCTTCTAAAACTTTATTAAGGAAAATTAGGCCTCTGAAAGGTTTTGTGAATCTTTTTCATAATAAAATTCAAGATTCAAATTCAAGATTGAAATCATTCAAGATTGTTTTAGACTTTTTTGAATGTAAATAAAATAAAGGTAATTAAATATTTTCTGTTAGAATAATTACCAAATTCATAGACCAACAACTTTGAGATATTATTTTTAATAATTTTTAAATCCGACATTACTTATTAATAAACATAAAAATACTTTCTGAGAAATCTACACAAGTATAGATTGATGGACAGCTTCAATAAAAGAAATATAGGTCTCTGTTATGTCTCAACTTCAGACTCCACGGTGTTCTCCATCCACCGATCTCCTTTTCCCCAGCATTACTGCCATCAATAACATTTATGAAATCCTTTTCCTCTATCTCAACTTTTTTCGTAATTATACCACCAAATTAAATTACAAAGAGCCTTTAAATACTAAATGACGGCAGTAAGAACAAATTTCTGTATGAGATGAAGTACAGAATTAATGTAAAAATAGTTGTGGATGTAAGTATATTTTGCAATAAAACGTATGAGGCACACTGCGCTATGTTGAAAATTTTTTACATCAATCACAAAGGGCATTTCGTTCGGTGAATGGAATACTGGCATAACTAAAAAAATCAGGTGTTGAGATAAATGAGTTTGAAGTTTTCACCTTGTATTAAAATGCATAATTCTTGCAGTCAACACTTCTGACATTTGTTGGTTGAATACTGTACTGTAAGATAGGCTACTGGAAAATAGACTAATTTTCAATTCTGGTGAGTGGATTAACTTAAACTTAGTATTTTACTTTCTCGCCCTTCGACGTTCTTCGTAAAAAGAGAAAGTTATGTAATCGTTCGCCGGAAAACGGCGAATTTTTTGAGTTGTGCCACTACTGCAATCACCGAGCGATATGCAGCACACTTGTGCCTTCTGATTACGTAAATATATTTAGTCATTATGGTGTCCTAGCTTGTTTCTCAGAAACATTCTCGCTTCCCGGGATAACTTTAGAAAACCCAACGCGTACGAATATATCTCCGGCATTTGATACAGAAATGCACGTATAGCGGAGGACAGGCTCATGAATGTGCTTTTTTATTTTTATTTTATCGCTCCGAAGCTCAACAATTGATCACAAGAAAAGACGCTCGACAATCCAATTGGATTTTATCGCCCGACGTGGGAAATCGAAAAAAGCCAGTCGCCAGAAAGGGCGTGCAACTGTTGCAGGCGGAAAAAGCAGAGAGACAGCGCGTTATCGTAACGTCTCAGTCGGATTAAGGCTAAGACCGGCGCTGGGGCACGGGCCGTCCGCAGGGGAGGGGAACGTCCCCAGATAAGGGCCAACCATCGTCGTTGTTCGCTGACCTGGGACTCTGTGCGTTCCTTGAACGGTCGTTCTCCTTTTGATCAAAGTTCTTGCAAGTCAGCAGTTTCTCTTCTCAGGAATGTCCAGTCAGCGAGATTCCCTTGGCTATATCCTCTTCTGCCACCCACTTCTTTGCTAATCCTAACCTAATCCAACATAACCTTGCTTGAAAAAGATTCTGCAGTTTTCATCATCAGAAATATGCAGGATATTGTACATGAATACAGTAGTTTTTCTGTAGACAGTAGTTCACACTTCACTAAGAGATTTTGACGTGCTAATAGTTTATGTGTTTGGGTGGAGATTCTAAGATCATTAACATTTTGTCGATTATTGTATTTTTTCTGAGAATGGTGAATTAATTTTTAATAGGCGATTGTAAGAAAACCACTTGGCATCTTACAGGCCAGATTGTCGATATAAAACTATCTTCATTTGAAAATATTGTTTGTTTAACATGCGTAGGTAGTAAAAATTCTAGAAGAATTTAATGACAATTAGTACAAATGTCAGACAGTAATTTGTACTAGATAATAACGTCCCCAAAACGCTCAATTATTCTATCCATTTCTTTGTCTTTTCAGAGTCGCCTTTTGCATTTGAAGACATTTTTCTTCTCTGGTTGAAAGCAAACTATCATTATTCTTCTGCCAGAGTTTTAGCAGAACGTTTATCTTTGTCTGACAACCAAGTCTTAAGAAAATGAGCTGCAGGATCTATCGTTTTCTTGTTTTATTTCTTAGCTGTTTTTATCACTACCGAGTTTGCATTTAATAATATTTGTCATATAATTATTTTACAAAACTTCTTAATGTTCTCTCATCCTTCAGAAATGCGTATTTATCTAAATTAGTAGAATCTAGGATGTGATATCTGATTCCGATGCTCAATAAATTATAAGCCGATTGTTTGTACTCCCTAGCATATGTCATAAACAGGTCTTTACTGGTTTTAACGAACATTATACATTTTACTTTTACATATTTTTTTGAGTTGCCTAACTGATCAAATTCGAAAAATACGAATTTTGAATACCGACCGTTATTTTATAACATTTTATAATAGTTGTTATTAACAAAACGCTTATTAAGCTTTTTAGAATGCTGAAGGCTTAATCCATCGAATATTAAGCCCGAGATTGCTTAATTTCAATTTTTAGTAAAAGCTGTGAACACATTTATTTGGTAGCTTCATTTTTCGGATTGTGCCAGTATTAGTCTCTAAATACAGCAACAATCGTTAGTATTCCTTACATTAACTATTCTGTACAGGAGAATCGATTATATTGAGTTTCTATCTATATTTATAAGAATATTAATCACAACAAACCTAGTTTATCACCATCCAATAACACTGCCCTTTGCTTCTTCAACACATCGCGGCGAAAGAAGATTACCCAGAAGGCCAGGTCTAATCGGAGAAAGGAATTAGTTAATGAAAGTAGGACTTCACGGTGAAGTTGGCTAGTAGAAGCTCTAAAGAGTTAGCTCTCATGCAGAAATTGCCACAAAGGCCCGAGCACGAGCCCAGAGTGGGGACTATAGCGAGGCGGTCGTTGTGAGAGGAGACCCGGAACGTGGGCCGGTAAGGCGCGGGTTCGGAACGGGTGCGGAGATGGTCCAGAACGGGTCTGGTGGTTGTCCGGAGCGGCTCCGGTGCGGAGCATGTCCGGAGCGGACCCGGAGCTGTTCCGAGGCGATTCCTGATCGGATTCCGAGCGGGTCCGGAGTGGGTTCTGAGCGTGTCCGGAGCGGATCTGGAGCGGGGCCGAGCCGTGTCCTGGTGGCGGTGTAGAATATGTGACAGGGTAGGGGGCTGGGTGGAGTGATCCCGGATTCACGTTGGATTGATTGATTGATTGATTGATTTTTTCGTGTTTCCGGGCACGTCAACTGCTTTGGTCATTAGTCCCATTAGTGTAGTGCATGTTTTCCCCCGGGAGATAGCGGTGATCTTCCCCCGCTGGATGGCGAGATCCGGCGCCGACCTACCGTCGGCTAGTGGGGTTTCCCCCTAACCAGGACTCTCCCACCAGCGGGGCACCGCCCCAGCCGGGACAAGCTCTAAGCTCCCGACTGGTCTCCCAGAACGTGGTAGTGTAGTACATATTAGTGTAAGTGTGCGTGTGTAGAGGGAGAGGATAGGACAAGGAAGAAGAAGGACAGATCACGCGCGGTCCGTGGCCCGTTTGTTAGGGTACTGCTCCGGCATTCGCCTGGTGTTGATCGGAGGAACCACGGAAAAGTACCGATCAGAGCAGCCGGCCGCTAGAATTCTCCTCCAGACAGCGACTGAATTCGACGTAGCTGAAAAGCTAGTGTCGAAAATCCTTCCGCCGTCAGGACTCGAACCTAGGACCTCCCGGTCAGAGGCGCTGGAGATTCACGTTGGAGCGGCATGGGAATGAGGTGAGAGCGGCGAGGGGGGCGTCAGGTCGGCGCGGGGGCGGCGCGGGGGCGGCGCGGGGGCGGCGCGGGGGCGGCGCGGGGGCGGCGCGGGGGCGGCGCGGGGGCGGCGCGGGGGCGGCGCGGGGGCGGCGCGGGGGCGGCGCGGGGGCGGCGCGGGGGCGGCGCGGGGGCGGCGCGGGGGCGGCGCGGGGGCGGCGCGGGGGCGGCGCGGGGGCGGCGCGGGGGCGGCGCGGGGGTGGCGCGGGGGCGGCGCGGGGGCGGCGCGGGGGCGGCGCGGGGGCGGCGCGGGGGCGGCGCGGGGGCGCGCGGGGGCGGCGCGGGGGCGGCGCGGGGGCGGCGCGGGGGCGGCGCGGGGGCGGCGCGGGGGGCGGCGCGGGGGCGGCGCGGGGGCGGCGCGCGGGCGGCGCGGCGCGGGGGCGGCGCGGGGGGCGGCGCGGGGGCGGCGCGGGGGCGGCGCGGGGGCGGCGCGGGGGCGGCGCGGGGGCGGCGCGGGGGCGGCGCGGAGGCGGCGCGGGGGCGGCGCGGGGGCGGCGCGGGGGCGGCGCGGGGGCGGCGCGGGTCGCCCTCGCTGTCTGATTTCTCCCGGGGCACGCGCCATCTGCGTCTTCGAGCGGCGCATGAATAAATAAGGCTGAAGCGCTACGGGCGCTGATGTTTGGGCCCTGAGGCGCCGGTGGAGGACTCTTGGCTTCTGTCGAGTACGCCTCTTGAGATCGTTCGCCTTCTTGCGACAACGAGCATTCCCACGTAAACGAAAATTTTGCATGTCACGTGCCTGCCGAGTTAAGATTTCAGAAGTGGGCGTTGTGGGAGTTTCTTAATGTTAAATATGTTGTTCTCACCAGGACACATTGGCGTTTACTATGTTTAGAATGTAGTAAAATTTACACGATATTGGACTTGAAATATCTCTTAGAAATGCATATAAACATGCATGTAAAGGATGTCCGAGGAGGAAAGTTAGAAAATTTATTAAGACAATTTTAAGCACATTTTGTCTAATAAACTACTTGGATATTCTGAATAAGTGAGCCGCAATAAGCACTCAAATGTTGGTATGAAAAATGCTCTGTAGGTAGAAATTTGCATTGCGCAAGTATAGAAACACCCCAGAACCATGTAAATTGTTTATTATTTACAAAAGAATTTAATATATTTGTTCAGACATGAAAATTAACCAAGGAATAAAAAGCAGTCAAACTGCGTAAGTTGGGTGTTTTTTACTTTCTCATACTCGTACGTATATATGAAGTAATATAGTACGTAGAATAAAGTTATGTAATGCTGCACAAAAAAAGGCCGATTTTCGGCGGAAAAAATTCATTGCCAAGCTTTGGCGACCGAAAAATGCATAAAACTATTTGTTAAATTAAGAGAAAAAATCCTCTAACACGTGGTGTAGCAGGAACTCGTGTTTTGTGGGTTCTTTATGCCGAAAAACCAATTGAAACAAAACGTCCGTCCATCTGTCTGTCTGTATGTCCGTCCGTCCGTCTGTCTATCGTATGTGAACAAATATAGCGTCTAAACTACACGTCCATCTAGCTCTAATAGAAGCTTTGAGATTTTGAAAAACATTCTTTAAAATTTGTTGGGTACTTTACATGATGCCCCCCGAACATTTTAAACATTTTCTCAAAAAAGGCTCCAAATTTTTTCTTTAAATTTCTTGTAAGAATAGAGTAAAATACACTTATAAAGGTGATGTAGGTCCGATTTTCACGGTTAACTATGAATTTTTGAATTTGTGAAATTTTTAATTTATGAATTTTTGAATTGCAAAACGTTGAATTTTTTCGGCGTCTACCTACAACTATAAAATTGAAGACAAATTTTTCTTTCAAATGAAATTTGTTGCCCATAAATAGCTTTTTCATTAGGGTTATGTTGACTTTTGGGGGAAAGTTTAGTAGTTTTTGTGCAATAGAGCGTGCAATATGCAATTTTAAAAAGTTACAAAAAGAATATTTTCTCGAAAACGGCTCCAAATTCTTTCTTTAAGTTTTTGGGCGATTTAGTGCCCAACCAACCCTATCTAATAACATAAACATCATAATGCTCAATTCTTTTGTTTTTTCAAAACTTACAAAACTGTATTTTTTGATTTGTCTCTCACTTCACAATATTTACATTAGAGGCAATTTATTACCATTATTAGATTTATGAGTACACGTGTTTTAAATAATGTCAAATAAAGTTTCTCGAGAACTGAACAGTTTTCTGTAAAACTGAGCTCAAAATACCGAATTTTCAGAAGCACTCAAAGACCATTTTCTCAAAAATGGCTCCAAATTTTTCCTTCAATTTTTTCCAACGGATAGTGTTAATTACACTGTTTAATATATGACGTAAAGTTAATTTTGATGTGTTCTTTTGTTTTTTCAAGTACTACACAAATGTTTTTTTTAATATCTCTCACGCCGTTAATATTCACATTTCGATCGATTTGTATACTTACATTTGTAAGTAAAAGTGCTTGAAAGGACTTCAAATGAAGCTTTTCGAAAACTCAAAAGATTCTTGTGAAAAAGACCTTCAAATTTCGTATTTAAAGTAATGCTTAAAATAGACTTTCTTAGGCTTTTCTTGAAAATAGGCTTCAAAATTTTCAATGAAAATTTATATTTAGGACGGAGTTTTACGGTTCTTTAATATTCTTAAAGTAATATTTCGGTTCTACTACTAAAAAACAGACACGTTGCAAAAATGTAAACAAAAATTTAAAAAAAAAATTCGGCGACGATCGATGACAGCTGACAAGAGAATAGAGCAAGACCTTAAATCCAGTCCATACCAAGGATATTAGAAAAAATTACTATGAGAAAGTCTACCATTCTGTAGCACCTCTAGTTACTTTCTTGTATACTCACGGGAGTAATATACGTAGTATAGAGAAAGTTAAGTAATGTTGTGGAAAATCGATTTCGAGATTTCAATGGAAATACACGTTTTGGAGTCACCTGATACCGAAAAATATTTTTTTTTCAAAATGTCCGTCCGTCTGTCAATCTGTCTGTCCGTCTGTCTGTCTGTCCGTCTGTCGTATATGAACAAACGTTGCGCGTAAGCCACACGTACGATCTTTTCCAAATAGAACCCCTGTCCATCTAGCTCTAGTTGAAGCTTTGCAATTTTGAAAAACATTCTTTAAAATTTGGGGGTACTTTACATGAAACCTCACCCGGACATTTTCAAAATTTTGTCAAAAACGGCTCCAAATTTTTTAAAAAAATGTCTGTAATAATAGAGTAAAATACACTTATAAAGGTGGCATAGGTCCGATTTTCATGGTTATCTCTGAATTTTCGAAAATTGCAAACGTTTAATTTTTTCGGCGTCTTCCTACAAGTACTACATTGAAGACAGAGATTTTACTTCAATTTAAATTTGTTGTCCATAAATAGTTCCTTTAGTAAGGTCATGTAGATTTTTTTTTTGGAAATTTTAGTAGTTTTGGTGTAATAGTGCATGCAATATTTGCAGATTTAAAAAATTAGAAAAACAAGATTTTCTCAGAAACGGCTTCAAATTTTTTCTTTGAATTTATGGTACGATTAGTGCCAAGCAAAGCCTGTACTATGACATAAACGCCATATTGTTCTATTCTTTTGTTTTTTCAAAAATTACAGAAATGTAATTTTTTCCACTTGTCTCTCACGTCGAAAATATTTACACTAGACGCGATTTCTTCACTTTCTTAGATTTACGAGTACATCGAGTACATGTGCTTTAAATAACGTCAAATAAAGTTTCTCGAAACGTCAACAGTTTTCTGCAAAAATAAGCTCAAAATTCCAAATTTTCAGAAACGCTCAAACGCCATTTTTTAAAAAATGGCTTCAAATTTTTTCTTCAAAATTTTCCAATCGATAGTGCTAATTGCACTGTTAAATATGACTTAAAGTTAATTTTGATGTATTCTTTTATTTTTTCAAAAATTACACAAATGTACTTTTTTTAAATATCTCTCACATGTTCAATGTGCACATTTCCATCTATTTGTATACATTATTGCATTTGTGAGTGGAAGTACTTTAAATTATTTTAAATGAAGTTATTCGAAAACTCAATAGGTTTCTGGGAAAAGAGCTTCAAATTTCACATTTAAACAATGCTTCATTGCCATTTTCTTAAAAACGGCTTTACATTTTTCAATGTAAATTGCTATTTAGGTCGACGTTAAAGCCTTTTTTAAATTTCTTAAAATATAAATTAGGTTCTACTGTTTGGAAACCAAACAGTTGCGAAAATTTCAAAAACAATTCTTTGGGCCGCATTAGATGGAAGCAGGCACGAAGGAGGGACAAGACTGTGCAGTACCAGTCCACACCAGGGAAATTAGAAAACTTAACTACGACAAAGTCTGTTCCATTCTGTAGCACCTCTAGTTTATTTCTGGTTTAATTTACACAATTCGACTGCTTTTTCATTTCGCGGTTAATTTTTCTTTCTGAACAAACATATTCATTTCTTTCGTAAATAATAAATAATTTACATTTTCTGGGGTGTTTCTATTCTTTTACAATGCAAATATTTGCCTAGAAAGCATTTTTCAAACCAACGTTTGAATGCTTATTGCTGTTCAGCCATTCAGAATATTCTGGTAGTTTATTAGACAAAATATACTTAAAATAAGAGAAAAGAGCTTATTTTCGAAGTTTTTACATTTCTCCCCGAACATCCTGTATGTATGTAGATGTGTATGTACAAATACGTAAGGTAGTATATAAAGTATTGTGATATAGTTTTTTTCGAAGTATATAAGGCTGAAACAGATCAACTTTCTTTTCAACTTATATTTTATTTTCCTTTTCTCTCATTTACATGTCAGCTTACTTGCTCCCCGTATGCGCGCGGAGGTCGTTTTTTGTGAATGCGTTGCGCGGTGCCGCCAAGACGGATGTGTGCAATTGGGGGCGCGGCGCCGCCGCCTGGGAGACAAACTCCCTTGGGAGTCGCGCGCAATTTTTGCTCCGAGCGCGCAACATCTGGATGGCGACGAGACGCTCCTACGACGCTTGGAGAACACGACGGCAGGTCCTTTTCCCAAGCAAAATACGCGCGAGAGATTCTTGTTATATCTTTTTAATAATAATTGAATTGTTGTTGTTGTCATAATTGAACGACCGTACATAGTTTTGCAAGATTCGAATTGTAAATTTACAACACATGGCAATATCCAACAATGAATATTCTCATCAATTCTGATGTTTGACCGTTTGTGTAAAAAGAATATTTACATTTAGGAAACGCTTGTAAATGAGGTGGATTGTAGATTGTTTTTAGATTCACGGTTTGAATGGTTAGAAAAATATTACAAAAACTGAATAAGTAATTAAACAAAAAATGTGGCGTAAGATTATTTCATCGTGGTTTATCAAGTACATTATTTTGTAGTTGTATGATATACAAAATACCTAGCTAATTGCTTAACATCTTCTGACCAACTAAGTTACAGAATGCTTTTAATTACTCTTCAGAAATCGACGATTTGACATGACTTTGATACGGTTAGTTTGTCAGCTCACACACAAGTTGGACTGTCGTTTTACGTAAAAAAACACACAAATCTTTATACCGAGTGTCCACTCCTTAATCCCCTAATCCCTTCAATTGTATAATTCTTAATAGATTTTATATTCGCAAGAGGCATTGCACCAGGCAAATTAAAACATTTTCCAGAGATAAATTAATTTTCAAAAATATATTAGTTTTCTTTGGCTGACTAAATTTGTACTATGTCTCTGAAGTTTGGTCGAGGCCGGAGACTTGCAAGACAATTTTGGAACTTTTATCTAATGTTTTTACAAAAGGTTCCAAACAAAACTTCATTTATACAGCAAACTCATCAAAGACGAACTCTTTCAGTTATCTCACAAGTTCATTATCATAATTAATACCACGATTGCTTTGGAAATTGTCGATAAATCCCCGACTCGCAAAGCGAGGAAGAGATTTATCTCAGATAAATGAGTCACAGTTCTCCTAAGATACGTGAGTCACAGTTTATGATTGGCCAGCACAGTTTATGATTGGGAGAAGCAGTAAGAAAAATCGAATAGAAAAAGCGATAAACTTTTTGAGATCCACCGTCCTGATTGGAGCATTTTGTATGTATAGTTAAACACTACTGATTTTAATTTCAGGGGTGGAATAGTCTCTACAATTAAATCAGTCACCACGTCAAGTCCTTTGTCTCACATAGATTTTTATTCATGTATTTCTCATAAACAGAAATCTTAAATTTTCAGAAACTATCCAATTATTTATTTAAAATATTTTGGGGACGTACGAAATCACATTAATAAATTCAATACCAGTTACTAGAAATTCCATAATTTTTAAATACTGTGACAGCTAGTTCACAATAATTTAGTTTTGAAATATTTATTTATCCACAAATTATAAATATAATCTACGCAGATTTTCGAACAGTTACTAGCCCGTTTATGAGTTGAAGTGTAAAACGAAATTTGCAGGTGACCCGTTTTGAAGCTGTAAGACACGTATTGCAACGCAGACTTTGTCTTCCCGATTCCCGTGAGTTATATATCTGGAGCGTGAAATCACGCTGCTGAGCGCGGGGCAAGCTCTCGTCCACGACTGCTCCGCCCCGCCCTCCAGCCCTCTCAGGGTCTCCGTGTCTTGCGCAAACGTCCGTGGAGAAACACTGCGGGCGCGGATAGGCCCGCGCCGCATCGGCCTTCTGGTCACGCGCGTGGCGGTAACGACGCAAGCGGACGGGAGGTAGGAAGGCAGCGGTCGGAAAAGATGCCAGAGAAGCGGTCGGGCAAATGTGCGAGGAAATTCGGCGGAACAGGAGGAAAGAAACCGTTCCACCAACAGTCGGGAAAATAAAGGATGAGTTGAAGAAACGGAAATGGATCGGGAGAGAGATCGAGAGAGGGACCGCGAGAGAGGGATCGTGAGAGAGGGGTCGGGGAAGAGAGGGGTCGGGGAAGGGAAGGGTCGGAGAAGAGAGGGGTCGGGGAAGAGAAGGGTCGGAGAAAAGAGGGGTCGGGGAAGAGAGAGGCCGGGAGAGAGAGGTAGGGAGAAGTCCGGAGAGAGAGGTCGGGAGAGAGGTCGGGAGAGAGGTCGGGAGAGAGGTCGGGAGAGAGGTCTGGAGAGAGGTCGGGAAAGAGGTCGGGAAAGAGGTCGGGAGAGAAATTGGAAGAAAAATTTGGAGAGAGATCGGGGAAGAGTCCGGAAAAAAGATGGAGAAAGAGGACGAGGAAGGGATGGGAAAAATGATCGGGGGATTTTGCTGCATTGGTCTGAGATATCTATGTAGGAACTTCAAGGAAGTACTCCTTTTTCTTACCATTCTCAACATACTTTCCTCTTTGTTACATGCAAATTGTCTGTACAAATGGTTCTTACGTTATTTGCATAAAAATTATATTCAATTCAATAAATGCAATTCACGAAAAAAGCACATTGCTACCAAGACCCCGTATTTTAAATACAATTGATATTAGGTAATCTTACAGTGAAGTGCTTTGTTGGACGGTGAAAAATTGAGCTTCATTACAAGTTCCGCATGGCGTGTGAGAGTCGGGCTGATCGCAGTGCTTGTGATAATTGCAAGAGGGGGCTTGAGCCACGGGAGCCGGCGGGCGAGCAGATAAGAGGGGCGGAGGAGGTCGAAGGGTCTGAAGGCGCGTTGAGCACCCGAGTCGCGTCCGACGCTCGCAGCGGCGGCACAGCCTGCGCGCGAAGCCCTCCGCGTACGCCACGGCCTTAGAGCGGGCTGCCGTCTTTTTGTGCTCGGATTAGGAGGGAGAAGTTGCCAGCGGCGAAATTTTATCTCTGCGCTTTCTTTCTTCGTCACTGTTCCTCTGACGATCTCTTTTTTTTTTCTTCTCCCGGTGAGTAGGATGGGATGTTACTTTGGAGATTTGTTTTCTTCCTGAATGCCGATGACATTTATGTCTAGTGAAGTAATTTTTCAATTCGTGCTTCACTAATTGAGGGACATTTTTCTACAGTCTTTGTATATAATTCATTCTTAAATTTATCTTTCAAATACTTTTTTTGCAATTTTCAATTATCTACAATTAAATAGGTGCCTATTAAATAATAAATACTAATTACTAATAAATCCTAATACTAATTAATGCCAGAAACCTAAATTGACGGAAAATTGAGAAAAAATAAAATGTCTTAATTGTACTATAACATTGGAAATTGTTGAAAAGAAGAAATTACGTTATTTCATTCTGTCAAAAAATTAATGACATTATTTTATTAATTGAATAATTTATTGCAATTGTCTGGATGAAGCAGGTATTGTTTACGATCAGGTACATAACAGATTTTGCATGTTCATTAAAGGTTATTTTTGATTGGTAATAAGAGGTAAAACCCACAAAAAATGAAGGATTCTATCAGAAATCATTGGCTCAAGAAATATTTGAAACAAATACTCAGAATACAACTTTATTATATTCATTACTTTCATATTATTAACCGTGTAAATGCTATTATACAATTGTATTATATTCGTCATTCATATTATTATTATTATTATTATTATTATTATTATTATTATTATTATTATTAATTAAATTAGTTCAAAGAACCCCGACCAATTCTTTGAACTAATTTAATTATTAAATACATTTGTTACTCAGTAACATGGTCACAATTTGGATAGCTGTACGTCTGCGGAACATATTCTCCGATCGTAAGTGCATCCAACAAGGTGACGGGTAAGGTGACAATTATATATTATTATTATTATTATTATGATTATAACATTATATTCAATTTTAGTATTTTTATAGTTTTGTATGAACTAATATTAATATTTGAATGTAACTTCCATTTTGTTCGGTAGAATTTACAAACATGAAAAAACATATTTTAAAAAAATCGAACAAAGAAGTAATGTTTATTAAAAATGGAAATAAAACCTCTGTAAGAAAATTAAATATTTCATGCATTACCACCTCTTAATCTTTTTGATTATGACTGTTTTCATTAACATTCTTCTCTTGTATATTGATGCATTGGTGTCTGTTTAGAAATTGAAAGAAAGGTTTACTTGTACAAGAATTGAAGTAAGTTAGTACCTACTTCTTTTTAAAATATTTTTTCTAGATTTTTTCCAACTTGAAGTGCTAATTTGTTTTCCATTCTTCGTAAGAATATTCTTTACAAATCCTAACTTCAGACTATTTATTTGATGTATAACAATTTTATAAATGATATATATAAATATTTAATTATTTATCGAGTTTCGTTTAATTATTTCCGTTGTTTCAACTTACGAAATATATTATTTTCGATTAATATTGCATTTTATATTCTTCTTTCTTGAAAGTCTATATTTATTCATACGTTAACGTAGTTATTGTTCTTTATGTTCACTTCTAATGCATTATTCATCACTTTCTTTCATTTTCTTTTCTCGATAATCCTTATTTCAGCTTTGGTATTATGCTTTTCATTCGAATAGAAGATATTCAAAGTTTTGTTCATAAGAAATGTGTTATTGCAAAACGAATCCTGGTATGCTATCTTGATAAATTTTACAGCTTTGAGTAGCTCTCAACCATTCAGGAGAAAGATCCGTCTGCGCTCTGCCGCAAGACATTGAAATCCGTGAATGTTTTATCTTTCCCTTGCTGCATCTTCATTTAAGAGTGTGCCAAATGATACACTAAACAATTATCCTCGCCTAAGAAACATTAAATGCATGAGCCGAATGGAAATGCATGAACTACTCTCAACGAGGAAGAAAAAAATATCTGAGGTTTGTTGCCTTGATAGGCACTTAGAACTAAATTTTTTATTGTATCCCTTGCATCGAGTTAGTACTTAAAAAGTAATATAAAAACTATATTAAAGTCATACAATATGTTAATTACCTATTGTGGGGTTGGACGTAAATTCCGAACAATCCCTAAAGAAATGTGAAGGATGTGAAATAACTTTTCGAGTACGATTAATAACTAACTTTTATTCAAAATTTGCACACTTCATACTGTATATTACTACATAAATAAGTTCAAAACAAAAATCGTTGAATTAAACATCTCTGCAGCTATTACAGTATTTTTTGAAGCAAAAACAACTCTCGATTTATATGTGATGCCAACATTCAGTTTTGTATATAATCCAGTACAGTCAGTTAACAGTTCTGTAAACGTTAATATTAACATTATTAATAGAAATTGAGTTCAAAGTTTTATCAGTCTTACCACTTTCATTTACTGAAGACCGAAACGCAAGCAACAATGAACATTAATCTATTAACGTTAGTCTGCCCATGGCCCTGCGGAAGTATTGTCATCATTCGCCTTCTCGTGGTCTCACTGCTGTTTAACTGGTCAGCGCTGTAGGTTCAGTTGCTAGTCTACTGGTGGAGTTCAAACGGTTTGCCCATCGTTTTTAAAAAATATTTATGTATATTTTGTAAAGAAGATCACAAAGAGACACCGCCACTAAGAGGAATATACATTCGACAAGTGAAAACTTTATGATTGAATAACAAGCCATCTCCGGTGCCGTAATCATCGCTCCGTCCCTCGCCCCCAACACTCCACCTCATTCTTCCTCTCCTTCTCTTTCTCTCCCCCTCTATCTCTTCCTCTGCTACTCTCCATCAGTCTTCCCCATCCTTCTTTCTCCTTCCATCTCTTCGTGTCCCTACCTCCATCTTTCCCTGCCCCTCTTCGTACATCGTCTGTTCCTCTCCTCCCTCCATATCTCTGTCCCTCCCTTCATCTTTCCCTGTTCCTCCCTTCAACACTCCCTGACCCACTCCATCCTTCGATCTCTCCCTAACTCATTCTCTCTCACAATCTATCCTCTTCTCCTGCCTCCTCTCCGTCTCTCCCTCTTATTTTCCCTATCTTCCCTACTCTTTCTGTTTCTCCATCTTCCAATATAACTCTCCCTCTCTCCTCCCCGATTTCTGACCCTCCCCATCTCTCGATATCTCCCCGATTCATTCCCTCTCACAATCTCTCCTCTCCTCCTGCCTCCTCTCCATCTCCCCCTCTTATTTTCCCAATCTTCCCTACTCCCTCTGTTTCTCCATCTCCCAATATAACTCTCCCTCTCTCCTTATCCCCCTGTTTTCCGGCCCTTCTCCATCTCTCGATATCTCCGTTACACATTCCCTCTCACAATCTCTCCTCTCCTTTTCCGTCCTCTCCATCTCTCCCTCTTCTTCTCCCAATCCTCCCTACTCCCTCTGTTTCTCCATCTCCCAACATAACTCCCCCACTCCCCTCCTTCCATTTCCCCCCGTCTCTCCCGCTGTCAGCGATCGCCTGCCCCCTCCGCAGTTTCCTTGCCGCGTCCTGCTCCGCGCGCAGC
This sequence comes from Teleogryllus occipitalis, assembly GCA_011170035.1. Classification (NCBI taxonomy): domain Eukaryota; kingdom Metazoa; phylum Arthropoda; class Insecta; order Orthoptera; family Gryllidae; genus Teleogryllus; species Teleogryllus occipitalis. Next base: position 202,695 of record BLKR01001391.1, read on the forward strand.
TGTCAGCGCTGGCGCGGCGGCGCGGGCTGCTTCGAGTGTTTACAGCATCGATCAATTTCGGCGGCGTCACGTCGAGCGCTCGCCCGCCCCGCGCGGCCACGACGCACTCTGCTGCCGGGAAACAAAAAGAGAAAGACAGATGAACCTTCACGTGGGGGATTAATCTAGCGTAATGGCGCTCTCTCATTGGTTGGAGAACGGAACGGCCAGTTTGGGGATGAATATTTAATGTTGTGACCACAACACGGACAGCGAAACGTATTTTTATTTCCAAACCACAGGCAGCTCTGTACTGCTCTATAAAGGGAAATTGGTACTTTCATCTACTTGAATTTTTAATGACTCAGTGTTGCACGTGACATACTGGGAAAGCAAAAGAAGACATTATTTATTTCCTATAACAGTGTGGGAATGTTTTCTATTTTTTATGCATAAGTTTCAAATGATAATCAAAGTGAGAAATATTATTTTCAAATCTTATTCACTTTCGCCACTGTGCCTGTAATTGCACGACATTATTTAAAATGACATGTTTTCATGCTTTCCGGGTCACTATTTGCGTATGATATTCAAATATGCGGAGATAAAATTCTGCTATCTGCATTTACTCAACGCGTATTTAATGTCTGGTGTAATTATGGGAAGCTACATTTAATTTTTTTATATCTTCTTCTGTTACTGAATGTGCGTTCCAAATAAGAAGCTCTCTTGGAAAACAGTTAGCTTTTTCACTAGAACCCACTGTATGTTCTGAAAACACATTCTATTATTCTGACGTTATGGCTTCACACCGAAAGAGACAAAGTATAATAATATATCAGGAATTAGTTCTTTCTCCTTATCTACTAACAATGTCTCCGTATGGAAGTCAGCCACTGGCCACGTATAAGGAACGTAGAAGTTTTTCATGTAACAATTGATTAAAATTAATAAACCATTAATTAAATGAATAATTAATCATGTAATCAAATATACAATTACAAAAATAAATGAATGTATTATTAAACAATTAATTACATGAATAATCAAACAGTTCAATATATGATGACTTCAGCCATCAATTATGTTTTGTTTATTCTAGATCAACCCCTACAGTTATACGGTACTTGGAAAGAACATTTTGAAGAATGATAAATGATCAAACTTTCACATTAAAATGTTAAAACTAAGGGAATGTTATCATTGTAATATAATTTTCTGAGGGCGAGAGTTCTTATGAGCAGAAAAATAAAAATTCAATTAATAAAATAAAATATATAAATTTATAGATTAATTTATATGTCAAACGCATAAACATTATTCATATATCGGTGTGCTTATCTATGCGAATACGTGAATCGCATCGGTGAGCGTACTCGATCTCATCATTTTTCCTGTTCAAGTTAAACAGCAAATCCTTTTACTAAAATAGGTTAAGTGAACCTAGATATTGTCTGACATTATAATTTTAAGCTAAATCAGTTTTTACGTTAACTTCACAATTTTCTTATTCCGGCATATTGTACTTTTTTTTAAATATCATCTTAAAAAAGTTACAAAGGGAATTTCGAAATGCATGACCTTTTTGCTTCCTTCCCGAAGTCTTCGACCTCGCTCGCATCATTCCCAGTGCTCTTCAATGCTCCTCTCCTCAGGGAGGAGGTCACGAAACAGTGGAAACGCACGCGATCCCAGCGGACCTTCCCTGTGTGTGCACCTGTCCTCACACGAGTAGCTGCCCATCCACCGAAGATGGGTCCCATCAGTTCTTCCCGCTGCGACCACTACCGATTCCATTTAAAAATCAGTGCTTTTCTAATTGATTTACTTCATACGTCTATTGCAATGATTGAAATAGCAATGTCTTATCTCTTTCAACAATAAGAAAAGTATCGACAAAATACGGCTTTTTACCTCTTAAGTATGCAAAAGAGTGCAATTCAATGAATATGACATTAAAAGTTGTGAAAGAAATATACCACCAGAGTATTTACTAATAGTTTAGAATGAAAAAATTCAAAATGCGCTATAGAGTTTCACTAGCATGTAGCTACGTCTTTTACTGATACCCTCAAAAAGATTTGCACTAGCTAGAAATTGTATTATCAAGAGTGCTTTTGAAATCTGCCGCCCGTCTTACTTCCCTTTCCCCCAAAAATTACTGTTGCCAGAAAAGGGAAAACGAAGCATATAAATGTTACGCTGACAAGTAGAAAGCAGGTTCTACTTTTTGTCGGGGGAGGAGGGGTAATAAAGTAAAACTCATTTTAGGAGGGGAAGGTGTAAACTGCATGTGATTATTATAACATTCTATTCCTCTCATCAAGAGACAATTGGCACCATTTTTTAGTCCAATCCTTCTAGAATACTCTGAAAGAATTCTAGGAAAAATGTATGATTTGGGGTTTCAAGTCCAAAACAATAGTGAAAAGCAATTAATTACTTGACTGCATTTCCATTTTAACACAAATCGTTACAATTTTGTTCATCCGATTGACGACAGTTCAACTGAATTTTGCAATGAAACAAAAAGTTTTAAAATAATTTTAACAATTCTTTTAAATAAATTTATGCATCCAATTATGACGCTCGGCAACTTATTATGAACTTCTACAGCATAATATTCAAAACGAAAATACTTGCCGGAAGCACCATACTAAACGAGTTTGAAATTTTCACTTCTTTGTGAGCTCCTTCCATTTCTGGCGATCGGTACCGCTTCCAGTAACCCTACCTCAGCCACGTCGCCGAGCGCAGCTGCCGGGCGAGTCGAACAGGGCGCGCCTTTGCCGACGCTGCCTGTCCAGCGCTGCCGCTACACGCTCCGCCTGCCCGCTGCGCGCTGCGCTGCCGCCCCGCCCACCCCCTCCCCCTTCCCCCTTCCCCTCGCCGTCCCATGAGGACGCGCCCGCGCGTTTATCCGCGGCGGTGGCGTCCCCGAGCGCTGTCCTCGGCCGCAGCGCACCTGTCCTCGCCCCCGTCCTCACCCTCCGCCCGCGCACCCGACCGCCAGAGTGCGTTGCACTGCTCTGCTAGTTCAATGGCCCTCGGTACGTTACTCACTCATACGAAATATACAGTTCGTGCTGAATAAATTATTGATGGTCGTATAATTAAATTATATTAAAATAAATATTCAATTACCGGGAGTGGTAGCTCAGTGCATCAACTGATGTCACTGCAGCGCCTCTGACGGGGAGGTCCTAGGTTCGAGTCCTAACGGCGGCAGGATTTTCGACACTAGCTTTTCAGCTAGGTCGAATTCAATCGCTGTCTCGAGGAGAATTCTAGCGGCCGGCTGCTCTCATCGGTAGTTTTCCGTGGTTTCTCCGATGAAGACCAGGCGAATGCCGGAGCAGTACCCTAACAAACGGGCCACGGGCCGCGCGCGATCTACCCTTTCTCTTCCTTGTCCTATCCTCTCCCCTTACACACACACACTTACACTAACATGCACTACACTACCACATATCCCGGGAGGCCCATCGGGAGCTTAGAGCCTGTCCCGGCTGGAGCGATGCCCCGCTTGCGGAAGAGTCCTAGTTGGGGGAAACCCCACTAGCCGCTGGAGGTCGGCGCCGGATCTCGCCATCCAGCGGGGGAAGATCACCGCTGTCTCTCTAGAAAAAAACATGCACTACACTAACGGGACTAATGACCAAAGCAGTTGATGTGCCCGGAAACACGAAAAAATCAATCAATCAATTAAATATTCAACTCAAATTTTTGCTACCAGTCAATTCATTTTTCTGGTATCATTCAATTCAATTTTCTGGTACATCCGTACCATTTGTCTTAAAATATAACGATCTTTGGCGAATTGTACGTCAATTGTACTATGACTGTGACATTATTTCTTAATTTGTCCTTAGTCCTGCGAACCTGAATTAGTGGCCACTTGTGTGTTAAATACGAGTAGATTTGCCGTAGTTGCATGGGGACAAATGCGCTTTGTATAGCTTAGAATCTCTCACCGCATTTACCTAGTTTTCATTGAGGAAAACTACTTTTCTTAACCCCCTTTCCGCCCCCTCTGTTTCTTCCCTTTTTTCAAACTTTGTATGTGATGTAAATGATGTAGGAATGAGGCAGTCAAATCTCTCGAGTATTGAAGGATATCCGAAATTCAAATCATCACTGTTTATTGATTTTTTTCTAACCAAAGGCATTTAAAAAATCAGTTTCTGTCTGTTCTTACACGATTTCAGATATTTCACATTTCCTTCGTATTAAATAAATAACATTTATGGTTCAAGTATTTCACAAATATGTACTTTTATATTTCATTATAATAATTGATTAAACTTAAAAAAATGAAATGTCCTAGTTTTGTGATTTACGGAGTAGGAGAATTTCGAGAATTTCGATCAGTTTTGGCCATTTCTATCCGAGAAAATTTAAATCTGACCTCTTAATTTTACATAATCATGGCTAGTGATTATATTGGTTTATGAAAACTAGAAGAAAGTGCACTGATAATCAATTATTGTTGTATGAATGTATTCTAAAGCTTGTTTCAGTTTTTAGATCCATACAAACCACATCAATCTCTTTATTATATTAATAACTTTGTTTTTTATGCCACATCAACTAGCATTGTAATATTGAACTTTGTTGAGAATTTTGGCGCGTGCTTCAATTTAAAATTTAAAGATTTTGTTTTTATGAGGATAAAGACACTGCAAAGGGGAAAACATCGCTAATAGGATAACATATAATGCTGCGCTCGAGATATTAAATTTTAATAAGGGATAAAGTAAAAGCAGAGATTCTGTCAAGTCATGTACGAATTAATTTTAGTTCCATATTTACGAACGCGGAAATTGTTATGGAAATTACGCAAGCTTTGTGTTTCCGCCAGAGGAATTAGGTCGCGACAAACGCGATTGCGTCGAAGAGAGGGATTTTGCTCTTACAGGAGCACAAAGCGCGTTCAACGCACATTGCTTACATTAAGGCATTGTGAGAGGCAATCTTACACCAAAAATATGCCATCTGGTCACTAGATTCTGATAATGAGTGAATAAAGGCCCATTCACAATGCAAACATAAACATAAGTGCAGCGCACATACATTACTTTAACGTGAGTAATAGACTGAAGGATTCACAATATCCGACTTAAATTTGAGCAAAACAAGATTTTATATTGTCTGTAGGACTTTCTAGTTTACTATTGGTTGGATGTGAGAATTGATTGCAATTGTATTCATGGCCTAAGGGTTCGATATAAATAATATTTTCATTTAAATAAAAATGGAAACTAAATTATATTACTTTGAATATTACAACAACTAATTAAACAGTAATGTGAGTACTACAACAAAACTAAATTACAAAAAGATTGTACGCTACAAAATAAAGCAGAAAACCACTAAAAATTATCCATACAATCTGAAAAACCCGTCTTTTGTTAAATCTATCGACTTTGATCCTATTTCGATACTCGATTTTGAGTTAAGGAACAGTGATTGGTTCATTTCCTATTTCTTACTTACGCATAAGCTGAGAAGCTTGAAGCTATAATGCTAATGGCTTATGTGTTATGCTTATGCGAACGCATTGTGAATGAGTCCGCATACAAACGTAGTGCCAACTTTGATGTGAACATCATGCTTATGTTTATGTTTGCATTGTGAAAGCCTCATTGAATGAGTCTTTCCCCGTTGGAACGCGAGGTCCGGCGCCAATCTACACGTTGGCATGCAGGAATCACCCCAGCGCGGCATCATTAAAGCAAGGATAAGCTTTATGCTGCAGATTCGCATGCCGATTTATGTGGTAGTTTAGTGCATATAAGAGGACGTGTGTGTGCAGAGAGAGTTTGCAAGCTGAGTGCACTTAAACGAATAGAAGAAGCTTCGATTACAACAGAAACATATCCAACTTGAGTTATTCATCCAAACTGATTTTGATCACATTTTTACGTCATTTTCTCTGCTTTTAGGGCATTTTAAATCAATTTAAAGAGATTTTTATTGATTATTTTTGGTGCGTTTTTAAGTCATCAAAATCCACCCCATAGTGATGAACATTGGGAGTGAGCTATGAGCAGTAGTTCAACTACAAAGGAAGTGGAGTCTTTTGAGATCAAATTAAAATCCCGGCTCTAGATAGTTTTATTCTACATGAGAAAATTGAGATAAACCTATCAATGTATTTTCATTATTGAAGGAATTGTGATACGTATCTAACAAAGGACGTTGCACTACGAAAATATGTGTTCGTTACTCTGTGGCAAATGACTGGAATTGAACATGTTTATCAGAATAAAATAGTTGTGGCTCATAGGTATCATTATTACAGCCTTTGTGTCTTGAAGAGTAATATCTGAACTTCATGATATTACTTTTAATTTCAGCTCTTGAAAATTGTGAAGAATTCTGACATGTTACGAATGCGACAATCCTGAATACGGACCGGACAAGCCATCAGGTTGTTAATAATGCCTTTTGTGATGTACCTAAGTGAAATAATAAAGTTCTCGAGGGAAAAATATTTAATAAATGTGAAGAAATGAGATATTTTTTCTACTTCACTCTATGATGAATAGCTTGCTACTGAGGTTCTACGTTTCCGGAAAAGTACACGAACCGTAAAATTGTACGGTTCGTGAAAAGGTCATTTAGTATTGAAGTCTTGGAAGACTTTTTAATTGACGCAATCATCTACTTGTTATCTTTCATTACCATTTGAGCGGTCTTATAAATTCAAGTGAGTTAATTCTCTTCAAACTCGTCTTTTATATAGAAAAAATCATTTCTCTCATCTTCGTAAAATAAATTCAAGATATGTAAACAGCGAAACATGGAATGAACTTTTAATGTTCTTTTTATGTACTCTTTTGCATAAGTAAATTAAATAAATTTTCGTTATATTATTCATAAATTATAGGACTGGTGACGGAATTTTGGAACGTGGTGAGTCATCGTTTTTTTCAATTTCGAAAAAACCCTTTCGTTGTCACGGCATTTCGACGTACGTCATTACAGGGTACATTTATTTACCTTATCAAAGCGTGGGCGACAGCAGGAAATTAGAATATCACAGAAGATTTTAGAAGAATAATTGCAAACCATTCCGCTAAATTAAATTACATCGTGTTTCGTGGGTGAAAATGCACATTCACCCATAAATCACTGCATCCCGCAGTCAGCTTGCGAACATTTTAGATATGATTTAGCTTGTTCCGAGAGAAATTTTCGAATGAAATATGATTCCACATTCTCTCTCTCTCTGCTTCCTTTCACAATTAGCCCTTATTTTAATGTGTGACAGCTTACATTTAATTGCAGGCACTTGTTTTAATTATATATCGTAAATATTGAGGTAACTGAATGATTTTATGTAACAATGTTTCATTTGTCAAAGGCAAGTTAAACGATTTTATATTAGTAATTGTTTTTATAAATACATAATTTATGTTTTAAAAGATTGAAATTGACTTTATCTGTATGATAATTTTCAGTTCTTCTCTTTTTTGCCAAACTAGAATGAATGTTTCTCATGAGTTGAATGATAAATATATGATACTGACTATTACATGAATGATGGAGCGATGAAGTAATGAGAGGAGAGGGAAATTGAAACTCTCTTTGCTCATCACATATTTCACACAAATCAACTGGGTTTTGAATCAAATACCCAAAGGTAGAAGGAAACTGTTTGACTATTACTTCAGGTGTTACTTAAATTGTAGTAAACAGTAATTGTAATATTATAATATGTAGTAATATTATTAGTTTGGTGGGTGGTTCACTGGTAGTTATGTCATCTTGATATAAATTTTCTTTACAACTGTATTTGCTGGCATACTCACAATGAAATTAGAAATAAAAATCTTTATACGACATAAAAACAACACACACAACATAAAACTAATCTTTACCAAAACTAAGTACAGTTCCATAATTAAGTTACAAAAGAAGATATTAAAATAAATTTTACTTTTGAGGGATATGGATAAATGCAATGCCGATAGTGTTGTAACCGTGCCCGTCAGGAGCTGTATGATAAATAAAAAAAACACATAGAGAAAATTTCATTTAAAGAAGAATTTTAATTACGATAAAATAATGATAATGAGGATGAGTGAAGCCTGCAATGAATTTCTTTATAAATGATCTTACAAAAAATCTTCTTTAACGGAGGCTTGTCTGTTAACTTTAAATTTACACAACTAAAGGAAACAAGAAAATTTAGCCCCGGCAATAATAAATAAATAAAATAAATAAATTCTTTATTGGTGACGAGGCTCAGGCCATTTAGCCTGCTCTTCCGCCTGACCACAAATATCTCAGCAATAATCTCAGCTTGGAATTAAATTTTAGAGTCTCTCCGCGCCTCGGCGGAAGTTGAGCTGGGTGTGACTAACTGATATAAATTACTTAACTGTCGGCGTGTATTCATGACGGGCACCAGCGATGAATGACGGCTCGATGGCGTTGGCGTCGTCTCCAGACCCAATCAGCTGACAAGTAGTCCGGCCCCCTCACCAGCTGGCTCCGGCACAGTACGCACCCGCAGGAGGCGGCACTGACGTAATCGTATGGCACGTCTCGGTGAAGATTACGGCTTCCTCGGCTCGTTCCGGTAATCGTGTGGCTCGCGCAATAATGTGCGGCCCCGTGCTCGCAATAAAGTGTAAAGGGTGCAAACAGCAATGTTCTGCTGCCGATTAAACTGAATAACGGCAGTGCCCCCTTTTACAACGAATTGCTGATACAGTTCGTTCCAACGAAAGCGACGCAAAACTATGAACATTGCAAGATCATTCACTAGATTTTCACCAAAGTCACTGAGCAAATAATCATTTCACGTAATTACTGTTTCTCGGCGTTAAGCTGTGAATTTAACATTTACACATTCACGTTATTCGTAACTTTGCGTCTGTACGTCTCGAAAGTTCTTCTCGATCTCCTATGCGTCTGCACGCCATGAAAATCTTTTTCTATCGGTTCTATACGTCAGGTGTCCCGTTCGTGATTTTTCTGCCCCTCCCGGATCTTTGAAAAGCCTAGATTTGATTCGTTAGAATTGCGATAATGGGTGGTCTCCTATTGGGTGTTCTGGCCAATGGCTGTTAAGAATTTCGTGCGATGGAAATTTTCGAGCAGGGTCTCACGCGTCCTCCACGTGGAGTGTCGTCAGCGTTGCATCAGAAAGCTTTTTTATTCTTAAATGTGGCCTAATTACGTGTTTATTTGACCGGGGAGGAAGTCCCGGCCAGCTCCCTCGTGCGTGACTAACACGGCGCCCACCCGGCAGCGAACCCCGGCTCGGCTAGTGTTTACCCTCAGCGCCTCTCCACAGCTTGCCTCCTAACTAGACGCGAATGAACGCAGTAAGCTATAAAAAGAAGCAAACAATAACGTCGATATTTTGATCGAAATGCTCTCCTGATGACGGAAAAGTATTTTCTAAGTGACTGTTCGACCGTTCGTCTGTTCGTCCATCTTTCCTTCCGTCGGTCCGTCCGTCTGGTCCGGCATTCGATAGAGCGGGCCTGCCCAACTAGAGGTGGGCTTAGCAGCTTTTCTTCAATAGCTGTTATCACGAAAACAGCTGACTCGTAATAGCTGTTATTAATAACAGTTGAAAAATAACAGGTTCATGACCAGCAACCTAATATGGCCGACTGATAAGAGTTAAAGCAGTTGTAGCGACTGCTAAGAGTTAAACCACGCCAAACGAATAATGTTGGTAGTACCGTAAAGCTTGTGCGCTTACCTTACGGCGCTTCCTTGCACTACGTTCCCTAACATGTTTGGACAGAGAAGCAACTGATATGAACCAGACTGGATGAACTGCTAAGGATGAATAGTAATTCATATAATGTGTAGCGAATGTGTATAGAATATAGAATATTACTAAAATGAAAGTGATTCGGGTTCAGATTGCAAATATTCTTTCGAATATGCAACTTGTGCATAGTGAAGTGACGAGTGCCAAAAATAATGAGAAACAGAGATTTTGCTTACCTATAGGTAAAGTGTTAAGGACTATCGAATATCAAATATTATAATGTGAGTTATTTGACCGTAACTCATTTTATTTTATTGGACCTAGGGAAATATTAGTTGATCTAACATAAGCAGCAATGGGACAGAAATAAGTTAATTGGACGGACTTAATTTAAAGGACAAACATCTTGTTGTAGTGTATACAATAAAATATAAAAATTTTGTGGCACATGGTGAGTAATAATGACGAATTATGTATTAATGAATCTATAATTTGAACACTGGCAAATCATAGTTGCTTAGCTGCAGTGAAGCTGCTATCGTACAAAATGGTTGCCACAAAAGCTTGTAGTAGTTCGGATTAGGCCCAGTAGGCTGCAATTCTATGCATTTCAACCGATAACAGCCAATAACAGGATAAACGAAATAACTGTTATTTCGCGTAACAGTTACGAAACGTTAACTGTTAAGAAATAACAGTTTAGCTGTTAAGGGCACATCCCTACTCCTAACATCATAAATATCTCGGATTCTTCCCCGTACGCAAACAGTGAGTCTCATTGTATACGCTCCCTAAGAGGTGGCGAGCGTGGGCGAGCGAAAGGGTTCTGGCTGCTTCGACGCACTTAACATTTTCAATATTTTAATCTTTTGATTCGAAATCGTATTTACTCGTTTTTATATGAGGAAGCTGTGACGTTACAGTGTGTTACAGTATTCACTTTATTCCACGCAGAATATCGATGTGAGATGTTACAAGTGTATTCGATTCACAACTCTTATTCAGCAACCATTTGGCGTCTCCCCATGGAAGCGTAAACTGTTCCGACACCTCTACGCACACGTGCCATCATTATAGAAATTTTCTTTACAAATAGTGTTAGCTTACATTTACACAATGGAAGTACAAATACAAATCTTCATTTGTGACATAAGTACAGTAACAATTTTAAAAGATTTAGAACAAGGAATATTCTACATCAAAATAAATACAGTTCCATAATTAAGATAGGAGAATAGTTATTAAAATAAATATTACGTTTTAACGAACACGATTAACCATCACAATGCCAACAGAGTGTCGGACTATTAATGATACACTGCAAAATATCGAAGTCAGATGATAAAAGAGAATTCGATTCATAACTCTTCTCCATCAATCATTACACTTCTCCACGCGGAAACGCGAACAGTTCCGGCACACGCACCTCACGTGGTCGACGCACACGCGCCTCACGTGGCACTCCGTGGGCCATCTGACGCGGCGGAGGGGCAGCGGTCCATTATACGCCGCCTGCGCCGCCTCCCAGAGACCGCGATTGATCCAAGGGAGGAGCCGTGCGCGAGGCAAGTGCTCCACCAGCGCCACAGTCGCCCTCGCGTGCTCCGCCAGCTCTTACGTAATATGACGCATCATCATTTAGGACACGTTCCTCCACATTTTTTCTAAGAAGAGGGATTATACATTTCTAGTAAATATCAAATAATTTTCAGGAAATATTATTTATCATTTGATTAGTACATTTTGGTGTTCTTCCAAGAAAGGAATTTTATATTTAATTTTTGTTTAACACAAAAAAATCATAATTCTCTTGTATGTAGCAACCTTAAAGCAATACAAAGTATACGAACAAAAAAAATCCGGTTTAAAAGAAATTCATTTTCATGCTGTTGAAAATTCTTGAAGTAGAAAATCGTGGTTTTTCCTTCCGGAGCAAATGTCTCATAAGAAATTATGTTGTGCGTCTCTAGAAGAATGGGTGTGTTATATTATGAGAAATGGCATACAAAAAGAGGGCTTAAGTTTTGTTAAAATTGATATTATGTGAAGTGCCTGTATAATTTTAATACTATTAGAGAACATTTTCCCACCACATTAGAATATAGAAACTAGGCTTCAAAAATAAATTTACTCCTTTTAGTTTTTCAATTTTAAAAGTTCTCGAGTTGGTGAAAGTGTATAATTTTACTCATTCGTATATTTCAGACCAAAGAATATGGAAATACTTGCTAAGGTATTCCTCCTGTAGCTTTTTACCTGATTCTCACAAATTGTCTTCTGGGAATTGTGTGTGTGTGTGTGTAGTCATGCTACGCATCTTTGGTGAAAAAGTTTCATTGCAATTTTCTCATTAAATTTGCTTGTGGTTGCTCTTCAGTCTTCCTACGAATGTTTTTATAAGACGAAAATCTGTAAATAAGTCTACGGTATTAAGTTGTGTATTTTTGGATATTCTGTAATATATTGAATTGAGTTCTCACATAGTGAATCACTATACCATTATTCTTATTAAAATTATAGATACCGTGGCCAACATTCTTTTTCAAAATTGAATCGGAGAAAACAAAAACGTGTGATGTCGTGGAGCTTGAAATTTTGAAAAGCACGCAAAAAGGTTGTACGTTCCGGACATCGAAAAGTTTTTCTTAACATTAATAGTTGAAGGACACTATAGACGTTATAGTGGTCACGGACAACAAATTTTTATGCAAAGAAAGTTGAGTTTATATTTTAAGAACAGTTTACCACCATTAACTGGAAACCGGCCAATCGAACATCGAACCTTTTTGTTAGCTCCGATTCAATTGCAATTGTGATATGTTACTAATTATAAATGTTTTTATTCATATGAATTTAAATCTAAAAATAAGTGTGTCCTCTGCGTTCTTCCTTTTACGCAACTTGAATTACAAACTTTTTTTAAATCGATTCCGTTCATTCTATTGAAATAGTATGTTACGATTTTTGCTTCATTGTTTTGAATTTTTCGGCGCCTGTCATTTATGGTCAGGAGACCCGTAAGTAAATTGCACCAACTCCCCCGGGAAGGGAGAGATCCTCCCACGCTAGAATGTGGGATCAGGGGCCGACTTACGCTTTGGCACACGGGATTTTCTTCTCCACATATACTCGCCAATGGAACTTCGCCGCGGTCGGGGCAGGCTGTAAACTCACGACTAGTCTTCCGAAATGCGTGGTAGTGTATTGCATGTAAGTGTGAGTGTTGTGTTGACGGAGAGTAAAGAACAATGATGATAAAGGAAATAAACGTGCCGTCGATAGCCCTATTGTTAAGTTACTGCTTTCGTATTGCCCTGGAATTGATCGAAGAAACCACGAAAAAATACCGATCTAGAATTCTCGCGACAGCGGCTAAATACAACCTAGCTCTCTAGTGTCGAAATTCCGCCATCGTCGGGATACGAACCCGAGGATCTTTTGATCGGGGACCCTTCCATGGCAAGTTTGTCGCCATTATCCATCTCAGTCGATATAATGTTTAGTTTAGTTAATGCCTTATTTTATGTGGCGAGACTCGGGCAGTCAGACCCGCTCTTCCGTCTGACAACGCAAATTTTGCTACTCTCATTTCACCATCTATCGGAGGAATGAGATATTATATGGGGGCGACGAAACAGGCGATTTGAACTTAGCTCAGAGGTTTCTTTCAGGTTTGAGGATCTTTTACATGCAGTAAATCCACTACATGGGACATCCGGCTTTACTTCCCCTCCGAAGGAAAGCGTACGAAGGGTTTTTCGGCGTACCACGGTTTCGATCGGGTTTAAACCCGCAAACTTGGTCCGGTACGCTACCCGTTATACCACCGAATCCGCCAAATAATGTGTCGTACAAGTCAAACAGAGTACACTGGAAAAAACATTCACAGCGCCATTTGTCTCCTCTAGCAGCGTTTATTCTGGGCTCCTCAGTACGTGAGCGGTCGGCTCCCAATGGCACTCGAGCTAAGTGTAGCCGCAGCACTTCCCACTCCACACGTTCGCCTCTGCTCGAAGAAGCCCTGCAACGTTGGTTGATTGATTTTTCTTGTTTCCGGACGCATCAACTATCTTGATCATTAGCCCGATACCTACAGTACATGCTCTTATCACGAGGGGTGGCGGTATCCTAACTCCGCTGGTTGGCGAGATATGACGCCGACCTGCACGTCGCGCCGCCTTGAAAGTTTTTTTCTACCCAGGTACCTCACACCAGTGGGTCACCGCCCCATCCGGAACAAGCTCTTCCGACATGTGTGACTGGGTAATGCACGTACGTGTGTGTAAGTAAGGGCTAGGGATAGGGTAAGGAAGAGAAAGGAAACATCGCGCACGTTCGGAGGTCGGTGTGTTAGGGTACGGCTCCGGCATTCACATGGTATTTATTGATAGAAGAAACCATGGCAAGCTGCCAATCAGGGAAGCCGGCCGCTAGAATTCTCCTCCAAACAGCGGCTGAACTCGATCTAGCTGACAAGCTACTGTCGAAATTCTTGCCACTGTCAGGACTCGAACGTAGGGCCTCCCAGTAAGAGACTCTGCAGTGACATCATCTGATGCTTGAACCACTTCAGCCGGTCTTTTTTTTTTCAAAGCGCTGTTCCTCCGCAGCAGAGCGAAGAAAAGCCCCCTCCGCTCCATGTGCTCTGCATTCCTTCGTGCACGCACGTTGATCCACGAAGGGTCGAGAGAACAGAACAGAGGAGTCGCAGAGGGCGCGAGAACAATGCTGATAAATTGTCAGGGGATGGAGGAATACAGGCATTCTTCACTTTGAACTTGGGAACGTGAGATGGGATGAGGACGATACATTTATATTTTACTCGCATTTTACAAATTCCGCTCCAAATGTAGACAACTCTCTCAACACTAATGTATGAAGGTATGCCTATCCCCAAGCAATATTATGCAAAATGAAGAAAAAAATGAAGTTTCATTTCATAACTGTGTATTATTTCATTATTTAACTTTAATTTTAAACACTTATGTACTAGCTGAATGTGGAGTCGTCACTTTAAACTGTTCTAAAAATATTTTCATGCGTTAAAAGAGCGAAAATTTCTACTACAGCGACAGTTCTAAATAAAAATAAAATTTAAAGATATACTTACGTATAATTTATTTTCGTGCGTAGTACGCGATAAATTATCATTTAAAGATTCAAATCGCATCCCCTGTTGGTCTTTCTTTTGGACCATGGTCCCTACCCACTCCAGAGTACGGTGTTCGATATCCTAAGCCGAACTCTCACAGAAGAGAAATTCTGAAGAGTACATTCTTGTACTGTATTATCAGGTGACTATTAAAGTAAATTAGTACATTTTGCAAGCTGCTATTCTATAACATACTGATATATTCTTATATATTTATATTAGAATATAATTTCGTAGTTCAAAGGAGTTTATTTCAAAGCAGTACACATTTATACAGTATATTTTACACATAACAAAAATCCTACCACAAAATAATTTTCCGAAGGGGATGGAACACGAAGAAACTTTTTCCTTTCGTTGATACAAGCCGTGTACCGCATACTGTAAACAGCGGCTTGGGGATCAATTGATTTGATTGATTTTATCGTGTTTCCGGGCGCGTCAAATGCTTCGGTCATTAGTCCTGTTAGTGTAGTGCATTTTTTTCTCGGGAAATGGCGGTGATCCTTTCCCCGCTTGATAGCGAGATCCGGCACCGACCTACCGTCGGCAAGTGGGGTTTCCCCCTAACCAGGACTCTTCCACCAGCGGGGCACCGCCTCAGCCGAAACAAGCTCTAAGCTCCCAACCGGTCTCCTGGAATATGTGATAGTGTGGAGCATGTTAGTGTAGTGTGTGTGAAAGGGGAGAGGATAGGACAAGGAGGAGGAAGGACAGATCGCGCGCGGTCCGTGGCCCGTTTGGTAGGGTACTGCTCCTGCATTCGCCTGGTGTTGATTGGCGATCAAAATCTCTAGGGACCTAAGGAATTCGTCGCCTGGGATGCGTGTGGGCCACCTCATCGGGGCCACATTTAGCTATCATCATCATCATCATCATCGTCATCGTCATCATCATCATCATCATCATCGCATTGCGAATCCCTATGAGCGCTCTCTTGGGATGGCAGCGTAAAGTTTAAACGAGAGGTTCAAAAGTTGATAGGCGAGGTGCATTTGATTCGCGTTTCGGGAAAGTGCTATTTCTATGAGAGAAATCATGAACAACTTTGATTCCATAAAATCTTAGTTTCCGATAGTGGTCTTCAATACTTGATGCTGTTATTCTCACTTTCAAACATCCCCGACACACAATAGCTTTTTTTCATATAAAAGAAAACTAACAAAGAAAATATAGTACAAAGCTCTTCAAAATGTATCTTCTTATTAAACAAATTGAAGATCTTAACTTACCAAACACAGATTTTATTGCAATGTTTGGATTAGATGACGTATGTCATAATCATGTAATAACCAAATTTTCATTTAGAATTTGAAAATATTTGAAGATATATTATGTTTCAATCTATATAATTCATTAACAGAAATATTGGTCTTTTAAAATGTAGATTTACTCACATAATTAGGATTCAACATTCTCAATCTTATGAGTTATGGATTAAGAATTCACGTTACGCCGGAAAGGCAGTAATTGTAGTAATAACGTTTCACCACTGTATATGCCTTCATAAGATACTGAAAGGATTTGCCTAAAAACAATTTCAATCCATTTGCCTCATTGAGAGGAATTAAATGAGCTTTTGATCACTTCATTATAAGTCGCTCAAAACGCGTTGTAGTTGCTTAAAAAGGCAAAACACACTTTAAGGAAAATGTTTTTAGGACCTTAAGGAAGCAAACCATCAGTTTCTCAGCCAGAAAACGAGAGACACGTCGAATGACAACTCATTTGCCTCGATTGGTGAGCGGGAAGGGATCTAACCATGAGTGACAGATGCCCACACAGACGGATTGACGCAGGTATCGGGAAAACTATATAAAGACGAGAAACATGTAGTGTTATTGCAACTAATAACAAGTTTCCAGAACGTTTTTTTTTATTTGATTTCAGTTGATATTGAAACAGACATTGAAAATTGATCGTTAAACGCCAATATCCGTTATGAGTCCTGTAAAATTTTCGAATATAATCCTCGAAACAATTAGCATTTTATTTGAAAAAGCGCAATTGCATGTAATGAAAAATGTATTCACAGCTGATTTCTTTAATTTAATTAATGGAAATTAAACATATTCATTTCAAAACATTTTTCATCTAATTGAAACAACGATCAGTTGCACATTTTCATTATTTAGCAGTTTGCTTTTATTGCCTCGTCACGCTTCACCGCACAATATAAACGCTACAGAATTCAAATAATTGCACTTTTTCTTCAATGTTTTCATCTCTTTTCCTTTTGCATGGATGTCTATTATTTGAATATTGCAAAATGTAACATTCAGTTGTCATAAAATGGCTAACAAACGTTAAGGAGTAGCGCGAGCCCAATACAGCATACATTTATAAAATATATAAAATTCAGATACTACCAAAAACATTCCTGGACGACAATTCTGCCTTAAATTTCCACTGCAACTTTCTTCTTGGCAGCTTCACACGGATTTGCACGGAAACAGTTCAATATCATTACTATTACTACTTACACAGCGTAAAAGCGACTTGGACAGTTCTCTTGCCACGTCATGTGGTACACCATGTGATCTATTCTGAAGCAATCAGCTCGCGAGGATTTGTTTACTTTATCACAGCCAGCATTCAGCGTTCCTGCTTATCTGACTCACACGAAGTCGCGGAGATGATAGGATATGGACCTGATATCAAGGCGTGCCGTCATCTGTCAGTAAGTGTAAATGTTTTAAGACATAATTTATCTGTGATGGGTGGTGCCGTGTGCGTGGTAATAGTAATGTATAGCAACAGCGCAGCGAACTGTCAGATTCGCTTAAACGCTGCTAGTACTGTATATCGTTTATATTAACTAGTAATTTATCTGCAAAAATATCACAGAAAATTTTGTCCTGATATTATTCTCTTTGTGTTTGTCCGGCCACTGTGGGGCGCCCTCGTGCCGAGTCCCGGAAATAGCGTGGCGGGCGGCGAGCAACCCCATGCGAAGGGCAGGGGCGCCTATCACTGTGCCCTGAGGCGATATGCCTGAGGGCGAAAAAAAAGTAGAGAAATGTCAAAGGGAAGATCAATCAATGCACTATTCAACTAGGATTACTGTAACTAGTCTTGGTCCATTTGCCAAATGGAGCATGAAAGCATTGTCTAAGAATCAGAAGGAGTGATACCCGGCACTTTCAAACATTTCAACTGTATTTACTTAACTTTTTTGTTAATTTATTTTTTGGGGTTTAGGGGCCCTTCAACTGTTAAGATCACCGAGGTCCATAAGTTATGATGTATTGTGTTGATGATGGCGTTAATGATAACGGGAATTATGATAGAGAAAGGGCGGAATGGGGTGACGAGGAAAATAGGAGAACCCCGAGAAAATAATCGACAGTTCAGTTGTCCTTCATAAATTCCACATGGATTGGCCGAGGAGCAAAACAAACTACTGGTTAAAGTGATTATACCTACGCTAATGTTTATTTCAAATACTTTATGCCCTCCTTATGAAATGCCGTTTTGCAATTTCAATACTCGTGCTAGTGAAGAAGCATGTGTGTTTCAGTGAAATACACACACACAAAAATGCTTGCGCTAGGTGTGTCAACTGCAGGGCTTCCAATGAAAAACAGATACTGGAGAAGAATTCCGTCGAAGTGAATTTAAATTAGAGAGTGATAGCATTTGATTCAGGTCCTTAAAGATGAAAATGGTTTCTACACTAGAATTATTGTGCAATAGTAATGTATAAATTCAAATAAAAGCATTCTTTTCAAAATTCAAAAAGAGACTTATTTGTTTCATAAACTTTAGAAAATAAAGTTTAAAGTTATGTGAAAATGGTATATGCATCTGGGATGAATGAAAGAGTTCAGATTACCGAAAATTGTTTTCAATAGTTTTCAGAACAGAAGGAATACCCAAATGTACATGATTTAGAGATGTAAAGGAAATATCAGAAGACAAGGACTTTCACGGTGAAGAATGGAAAGAAAGCGGCATGTGTAAAATTAAAATACACTACAGAAAAATGGACCGTAAAGATAGCTGCCATGGATCAGAAAATTAGAAACCAACATTTCGAAAGCTTAAAGAATACACTAAAGTCTTATTCGTGGAAACAACAGTCGTACGTCATGCACACATAATAGATTATATAATTTTTTCTTTAAAAAATAAACCAATATAAAATAGGAAATGCAAAGCCATTTCTGATTCATAAAATTCCTGTTTTAAATTGTTGCCTCAATTACACTTTAGGGGGAGATATATTTGAAAACTTTCTTGCAACACAAAAGCGTTACTTGTATTTCAGCTATATAAACAGCATTTTTCTTCTCAAGAAATCGTTTATAAAGTGACAGCTTATGGTACAAGTATGTTGTGTATGGCACAAACAAATGCGTCATCCAATCGCATTCAGCCAATCGCAGCTAGATAATCGTGGGATGCTAGCGGTAAACCGTACAGCTGACCACAGTTTTTTCGCACAGATGTCAAATACCCGTCACGCCACAGTAAAATTGTATCCAAAACTTAACTTTGATCCTCTAGAAAATTCATAATGCTGTTATCCCCAAAAGTAACTATACAACTCGTTTAAAACGTTGCTTTATTACACTTCTACAAATTTGAAAACTCACTCCATCGCTCGTTTTCTTATGATGTATTCATGCAATCTCAATATTATTAACTGTCTGCATAAAATAATATTAACCACCCGCCGCGCGAGAAATGCCTCAAGAAACATTTTGCCCGCCTAGAGTCCCGCCCTGGGGAACTGTTCGCTGGAGGCGGGGCGCGTTTGCGCGACCGCGCGGCATAAACAAGCCCACACTGCGCGCCCTCCCCTCGTCGCTGCTGCCACACGGGGGCGCCAGGCCTTTGAACGCGTGGCGCGGCGCTGCCGACAACACGGAGTCCACTCGGGAATTAAAAGCAGGCGCACATGAAAGGCAGTAACGAGCGAGGCGCGTGAACGTCCCCGGGATGGAAATGACACGGCACAAATAGCCCACCACTCGGTTATTTAGTGCTGCCGGGTAGATGTAAAGGAAATGGGTTGAATGCTATGAAGAAAAGTTGCACACAATATTGTGAAAGTGGAAAATGTTTACCAATACAAGTTAGACACGAACAATCAACAGTACGAAGTTCACGGTTTACTAAAATTGAAGAAGGCAAACTAAGAACAGCCAGATATCGCCAACAATGATTTTTACATATTACAAGTGTAATTTAGGACAATGGTACCCAAACGTTTTGCGATTTGTGCCAAAGTAATACCAACACATATAAAAACGTTGTGTTATCTGAAGTGGCAACACTGACTGTGCTATTCCCTACGTCACAGAAAAGAGCCAATTGCATTAGAAGGGCCCATGAAGTGTTTCAAGTTCGCTCTCTGACACATTTGATTCCAATTAATTTTAATACATCTGAAGCCTTTATCTGCGTTTTGAGTATCTTTCCCCAGTTGGTGCCCCGCAGGGGCCCAATTCGTGCCACTCGCATGTAGTGACCCAAGTGAAACGGCCGTCCACGTGCGCTTGTTCACGAGGTCGAGATCGACCGCCGCCCGTCCCTCGCGCGGAATCTTGTCCGGCGCGTGGCAGCTCCTCTTTAAACTCCGCATCCGTCGCAGCGAGCGCCCCGAGCGGAGCCGCGAAGCCCACAGAGCGTCCCCACGCGCTCCGCCCCGCACCCGCCCCGCACCCGCGCCGCACACCGCCCACACCGCACGCCGGCACCCGTCGGGCGCCCGGAGCTCCTCACCTGACGCAGTGGCCGCCACACACAGCAGCCCCAGCAACCCCTGCAACGCCAGCGGTCGCATGGTGCAGCCGGCGAGAGCACGGACGCGGGCGGAGCTACAGCGCACGGCACCACCTCCCGCGGCCGCCGCCAGAGCGCACTGCTGCTCGGAGGCTGCCCGAGAGCGCGACTTTCCTACCTCGACGCGCCTGCGCCACCCTCCCCCCCGCCACAGCGGCCTCCGCCGGCGCCTTAATTACTGTAATCGCCGACGGCCAATCACATTAGCCGCCGGATTGAGTTTGGCCGAGGACGCGCTGAGAAAGCGGCCTGGCAGATGCCGGCGACATTCGCGCGACATGAGAAGGCGGCGCCGCGAGCGGGTGCGTGACACGCGGCGGGCGGCGGAGGTGCCAGCATTGGTGGGGAGATGCGACAAGCAAGAGACGTCTGAATCCTGGGCGGGGCGAAATAAGATGTTCCCGGCGGGACACGATCTTAGATTTTGGTCCGTGCGTCCGGTAACCTCCAGATGCGTCGATATAAAATGGCACATCTCTTTCTTGAAGGTAAAGGGCTCCATGTCACGTTCATCTAATTTTACAGGAGAATAGGTTGAAGATGTTTGTGACTCCTCAATGAAAGTGGTCATGATGTGGTTTTGATGATATTAAGCTTCGTTATTAATGACTCTTAATAATATTTCTTAATTCCTCAAAGAAGAGGAAATAAATTGGAACAAGAGTGTTAAAGTGTATCTTTAACAAAATTGAACATAGCATTCTTAATCGGCAAGATACAGATATGGGAACTATAACTGATTTTGTAGATGAATTTTTTATCTTTATGCCGATTTCTTGTTATCTAAGATTCATTTCATTTGATTTTGTCGTGATTACTTTTAGTTTCTTTGACATTTGATATAACAGACCGACACAGTATAGCTCACCCAATTAGGCTTGAAATTTGGATATAAACTGATATTAGAATGTCAAAAATTGATAAAGGAACAAAGACGTATTGATATTTTCCTAATGCTAAATATTAAATTTTTGACTTAGTCCTGACTAGTGCCATGAGAGTAGTTTTTGCAGTAACATTTGCAAACATTTTGCAGTACCGCGCATCGGGGCACCAGTTTAGAGTTTGTCTCATCTGGGGAAAGCCCACAAACCGACATTCAAGTCAGTGCCAGATCTCACGATCCGGAGGGTAAAGATCACCGCCATCTTCTGTGATAAAACGTGTACTACACTGATGGAAATAATGACCAGAGCAGTTGGCGCGCCTGGAAACACGAATCAATTTCCTCCTAAAAAATATTATTTTGTTAAAATGTCAAACATATTTCCTCTGTTTGTCGTTTACTGACTCGTAATTTTCCAAAGTATAAAGAATACCACCGGGATACCAATAATGCATGCTCATTTGCGTTCGTAAATGTTTTTCGAGCTTCTCATTGTTTTGTTAATAACTTGACATGATCCAAAAGAACGAAATATCCTACTGTTTAATTTTATTTGTTGTTGGAAATGAAGTTTAATTGGAAATGAAATATTAAGTCTCTATTAAGTCTCAAAAAACATGCAAAAGATTAAGTTGCAGAGTATCAATAAATCAAATTTTAATGGACTGATTAAGATTAAATTCATTGGCACAGTTAATTCTACAAATACCTTGCACAAATCTGGAACGCAAAAGTTATATATTTCATAACAGCAATTTTTCATATGAATCAAATGCTAAAATGGCATTTGATGTATAATAAATCAAGCTGTCAGCTGTCCCCTTTTGGGATCCGTGTAAAAACGCTGGGGAAAACCGCCTCCTCGTATCGGCTGGAGCAGCGACGTGCGCAGAATTTGCCAGCCATTACTCTTCCCACTCCAGGCCCATCCACCTGAGGAGCGACGGTGACTCACCCACTTCGGCCCCCACAACCCCCGTTCCCCTCCCTTCCCGTATCTTCCCTTGCACACTCACGTCGCCTCTCCTCCTCACTTTTTTTGCTTTTCCTATCTGTTCTATTCCCTACAGTCTTTCCGGGAGCGGTAGCTCAGTGCATCAACTGATGCCACTGCAGCACCTCTGGCCGGGAGGTCCTAGGTCCGAGTCCTGACGGCGGCAGGATTTTCGACACTAGATTTTCAGCTAGTAGGTCGAATTCAGTCGCTGTCTGGAGGAGAATTCTAGCGGCCGGCTGCTCTGATCGGTAGTTTTCCGTGGTTTCTCCGATCAACACCAGGCGAATGCCAAAGCAGTACCCTACCAAACGGGCCACGGACCGCGCGCGATCTGTCCTTTCTCTTCCTTGTCCTATCCTCTCCCCTTACACACTCACTTACACTAACATGAACTACACTACCACAATTCTGAGAGACCGGTCGGGAACTTAGAGCTTGTCCCGGCTGGGGCGGTGCCCCGCTGGTGGGAGAGTCCTGGTTAGGGGGAAACCCCACTAGCTGACGGTAGGTCGGTGCTGGATCTCGCCATCCAGCGAGGGAAAATCACCGCCATCTCCCGAGAAAAACATGCACTACACTAACGGGACTAATGACCAAAGCCGTTGACGCGCCCGGAAACACGAAAAAATCAATCAGTCAATCCCTACAGTCTTGTTTTTTCGATTTCTATTACGTGTTTTCTTATTTCTCTCCCCCCTCTCTCTCTATCTCTCTCTCTCCCTCCAGTGAAATGAATTTTATTCGCATGCTCCTGTCTCTGACGATATTCTAGATCCTGTACTTAAAGGTTGATGATATGAGTGTCAACTCCGTGCAGTTCGAATGCCATCGTAAGCGGTTTCTGCGTGAAAAAGTTTGTCGTCCACGACAAGTTGGGCTCTTCCAACACACATACACAGAGACTCACTCAGGATTTTTCTCGGAAAGGTGGAGGTGGGAGGTTGCAGGTATAGTGTTTAGCTACCGACTTGATGTTTTCTTATGGCTTCTCGGAAGGAAAATTGAAGTCTCATTAGCCATCCCATGGTAGAAAAACACCATTTTATACTATTAAGATAGCATCTATGAAAATATCATAATCCAAAAAGTAATGACATAACTTAAGTGATTGATCGCATGTATATTAATATTGTCTAATTTTTCTGAAAGTATGTTTGCCACTTAGACGTAAGGCGTTGAAACATAATATGTCTCACTGATTAATGTGTCAAACACCAAATACAGCTATCCAAAAATTTTACATTATTTGTACGACTTTCCCTCAATTTTTCTTCCTTGTCTTACTTCGTAAGAAGAAACAAATATTTTAATCGTGCGCCAGAAAACGGCAATATTTCGACAGAAAAACTCTTATTGCCGATCCTGGTAACGAAAAAGTGGATAAATCTTGTTTCTATACATAGTAAATTACTTTCTCTAACATTTCGTGTTGTCAGAATCCGTGTTTTGTAGGTAGAATCGTTGTATAGTCAGAAGCCATGTTTTGCTGTCAATCGACCGAAAAGTCGATTGACGGCGAAACGTCTGCCTGTCCGTCCGTCTGTGGTCAAGAGTATCGCCTAAACCGTTCAGTCCATTTTCTCAGAAATTGATATTCTTCGATATATTTCAAGAAACTCGAAGACCACTGAGTTTAAAACGGATATTTTAATTTTTGGAGGTACTTTATACGAAGCGACAATTTAATTTTCATTTTTTTAATTGATCTAATTTTTTGAATTAAAATTTGTCATCGGATAGTGTACATGACGCTTAAAGTGATTGATCGCATGTATATTAATATTGTCTAACTTAGGAGGTCTAACTGTGGAGGTCTTATTTTATTTAAAACCCCTAATTTTTTGAAAATTTCAAAAGTTCAATGTTATCGACCAGTTCCTACGACTACAAATTTTAAGATAGAGTTTTTCTTCAATAAAATATGTTCTTAAAAAGACAGAACTTGAAATAACGTCATATGAAACTTTTCGAAATTATGATTACTTTTCGCGTACTTTTGCGTGAAATATTTTACATGTATTTACAAATATTTACATTATTATGACAACTTTAAAAGCAATACTTTCTCAAAAATGGCTCCAATATTTTTCTATACATTTTCTTTGACTCGTGTGTGTATAGAAGAGTTACTTTAAGAAAGAACCACTTTGACAGGTCAGGAAACAAATGAACGTCATGCAAGGCGATGACATTTCAAGATATATGAAGCCCTTTACAAATGAGTCCCTGGAAACGAACACACTGACAAAATGAGTGCATGGACATAACCTGCAGTTATATAACTAGCAGTGGCCATGCACTAGCTGTCAAAGCAGCCCCGTCTTATAGTAATCTCTCTATATCAAAGGACGGCAAAAGAAGTGGTGCTGGTCCCGTTTTTAGCGAACACTCTGAATTTTCGAATATTGCGAAAGTTACAAATAATGCTATAAAGTATGTGCTGTGGCCCCTCTACTCTCTGTCACCATCGAGAGCGCTGCATGGAACGGCGCCCGGCCCCTTTGACGGCGCTCGGTGCAACCTGCCGCCGCCTCTCCCTCCGCCTCAAAGCAGACCCAGACCCGCGATTTCGCCGCCACCCCGTCCATTGACGCCTCTTCCCCCTTCCTTGCCCATTCATCGGCGGCGGCAGGGGCGACGGCGGGGGCGCCGATGGGGGCGGCGGTGGAGGCTGTGGCGGCGGCGGTGGCGGTGGCGGGGGCAGCGGCGGTGGCGGCGGCGGTGGCGGCGGCGGGGGCGGCGGCGGGGGCGGCGGTTGGGGCGGCGATGGGGGCGGCGGCGGCGGCGAAGGTGGCGGTGGCGACGGCGGGAATCGCGGTGGGGGCGGTGGCAGGGGCGGTGGGGGCGGCGGCGGCAGCGGCGGTGGCGGCGGTGGCGGCGGCGGCGGCAGCGGCGGCGGCGAAGGTGGCGGTGGCGGCGGGGGAGGCGGGGGTCGCGATGGGGGTGGCGGCGGCAGGCAGGGAGGCCGGTAGGCCGGCAGGCGGCGTTTGCAAGCGCCGCCGCAGATCGATAGAATAACTCTCGCGCGAGCGAAGCACCTGCGTGCGCCCACTGACGCCGCCGCGAGAGGCTGCGCTGCGACCGGCAGATATTGGCTCCGCGCGGGCTTTCGCGGGAGGGAGCCAGCTTACTGTTTGCGGGCACCACGATGGTCATTAGTAGAAAGAGGTATTTTTTGCTCTAAAAATCTTGAAATCTGCTTTTAAAAATATGCTTTTATGATCTAAATTTTCTAAAGACTGCACTTAGAATATGCATCTAGTATAAAGCTTTCGTGATAAAATTTCAGGAGAAGCATATTTGGAATGAAAAGATATATTTTTGTGAAACAATATAATCTACCTTACTTTTCGGGAGAAATAATTGAAGTAAATATTCACCTAAATGATTGTATGTCTTGTTTCATTTCGTCTGCCTGATTAAAAAAATATGATACATTTCAAGAAATATCCTACATTTGCACATGTATTTTATCACCCACAAAAAGGAGAAGAAAACGCTATAACATAACATCAATGTATTTTCATTTTACAATTGCACTTTATTTTCACAATTTCATTGGTGCGTTGTAGTAAGTTGCAAATATCATATGCTTTCTGTCACACGTAAAAGTCCAGCGAGTTTCTGCCAACAGGGTCTTGAACATCAAAAATTTCGTTTTCCTTTTTCTCTGCATTATTTCTGCGTTGTGACTAGCCTAATTAATGAATGCTCACAAATAAACAAACTCTATGAAAATATGAAACTTTTAGAGATAGTTTTATTTAATGAAATATGCAAAATATGCGCTAATAATTGCAAGAATATGGACCAACATGAAAAATGTGGCCAAATATGCACCCAACATGTACTACCATATTAATCTACATAGCATCCAAATCTAAGCAAGTGTCAACAAAATTCACTTAGCTATGCCTTGAAACAACATACAAAAATATGAAAATTATACAAATCGGCTCCCTTCTCATTAGTTTCGTGGGTGTAGCGCATGTTATAGCCAGGGGCGGTGTTCTCTGCCCGCTGGATGGTGAGATCTGGCGCCGACCCACACGCCGACTTGCATCTATTTCCCCGCTCCAGGTATCTCGGCCGACCAAAAACACATTTTGCCCTGAAGAAGGTCGGAACATGACGTCCGAAACGTTGGGATCTGTGCTGAGGACGTGGTGACTATCGGACCGCCAAATAGGTAAAATTCTATGATCCTGACTGGACTCGCAACTTGTGGCAGTGAAGTGCATGTAAGTGTAAGAATGTGTGTAAAATGTAGAAGAAAAGTGAAGGACGAGGAAGGAAAGAACGCGCGCAGTACATGGCCCTTTTGTTAAGGCTCCGGGATTCGCCTATTCTTGATCGGAGAAACTTCAGAAAACTACCTATCAGAGCAGCCTGTCCATAGAATTCTCCAACAGGCAGTGGCTGAATACTCAATTCCCCCACATTGGACTTGAACCCTAGGACCTCCCGGTCAGAGACCCTGTAGAAGCAAAGAAAGTAATGACTGTGCCATCTCCATCAGAACGGACTTTTGTCATGTAATACTCTTTTCTCACAGTAATTCATTGAAGGAAGTCAACATCAACACTTCATTGCGTTCATCGTTACGCTACATGCTTCATAGGTGTTTTTGTTCCGATTGTTCAAATGCTAAATTATTTTCTTATCTGTCGTCTCATCTGGGGATGAATTAATGAGATTTTTAATAAGATTATTTCAATGTATAATTTCTTTGAAAAAAATTAGTTATTATAATATATTGGTTACTCAGTAACAAAGTTACATCTTGGATGTATTTGCTGTGCAGAACATATTTCCTACAAAAAAGGTGTTCTCAAAAGGAATATTGTTTCATAAATGCTGAAAATACTGAACTATTTTGTTAATGATACAGAAATAAAAAAGTAAATGAAATTTTAAAAAAAATTAATGTTTAATTATGTCGTTTTTAGGGTCTTTGAGAATATTAATCGGGCCCTAATACAATGCTCAAAAGACACTTGCTCGAAATACACTTAAGTAATAAAAATTAAATTGTTACTCTTTTATTCACAGTCCTTCTTGTTTTCACAAATAAGGGGCGAGATACATTTGATTCCTGTTAGCAGTAATACTAACGAAACGTGTGTTACGCTTCGCGGCTGAAAAAGATTGGTCCCGAGACATCCCACGCCTTTTTTCTTCCAGACTTTTTTGCGTGTGATGAATAAGAATGTGTTTTTGCTGGAAAACAATTTTAAGTCTGATATCCCATTAAAAAGTGAGGGATGATTTTACTGTTTCACCTAGAAAAATGGAATATCTTTGAGTAAAGGCAATTGCAAATTTTTTGTGACGAACATACATTAAAATAACTGGGACACTGGAAAATTAACTGGTTTTCTATTCAATGTAATAATGGGAGATTTAGTTTTTTCTATATTTAGACACTTACCCTGTTTTATTTAGAACGCCTATTCTCTAAAAGTGTTCTATTTTTAGAGAATAGTGTTCTATATTTATATATTCATAAAGTGTTCTATATTTAGAACACTGTATGTTTAAAATCCTACTTAAAAATCCTACCAAAATGATTCATAACAAAAAAAGAAAATAAACAAACAGTCCTTTAAAAATTGGGTTTTAACAGGTTTTCGAAATACTGTATTTCGGATAGGCTTACTTCTAAAGTTATGCTGTACGATCCTAAAAAACAATATTTAGCAATAAAATTTAATGAAAACGTTGCATTTAATATTTATATTTAAAAATCATTTTTTATAAAAACGTAGAGCACTCAGTATATTGGGATTAAACAATTCTGTCATCGCCATTGTCTCTGTTCATTATCTCATTGTCACTATCTCTGTGGAATCTGCGAGGAGCTACGAGTGTTACGACTTGAAGTAGAAGTGTTAGGAATTTATTTCTTTTTTAATATTTTTGAGTATGATTGATCTTCTTGTGGTTTGAGAGAAAAATACCATTTATGCGAAAAAATTTCACAGTCTAAAATACTAACAATGAATTACAGTAAGCTTGAGCGTTCTCGAACACTTCGCAGAGAAATTTAACGCTGACTGTGAATATTAATATTATAATTTGTTATATTGTGTACTTATTGCCTAATGCCATTAACGCACGCAAGAGAAACGTGAGTACCGTACTTGTTATAAAAGAAAGCTGGAAGTTAACATTATTTGAAGTTCGAATTTGAGGGGATACCCGTACATAGAATATATCTTGAAATTAGAAATGAAGTTAATTACGAAAGTTATTTTTAACGTGGCTTAAATAGTAAAAGTGTCCATAATGATTCCTGAATATATTTTAAATGAATAAATACAATGTATATTAAATATCTGAAAATGCAATGTCACTAGAGTTATTGCATTATAAATTATGAAAATATTAATCATGGAACACTCATTACAAATTTATACTTTCAGTAATCATGATAGTTTAAAATTCATAAATTTAAAACTTTTTTTTCGCACCTATTAATCCTAATTTCTAAATTACAATAAATATTTTTATTAGGAATCAATTTATTGATGCTTAGGAGATGGTGCGATGAATAATGCTGGAGCAGTGGTATGAGAAACAGAAAGCGGTAAAATGCCGAGGAACACTTCAGCGTTCCGCTTCACTCAGCATGAATTCCACGTGGAAAGTCCTGAACCCCGACAGTCAGAGATGAGATGCTAGAGCACCGGTGCCTTTGCACTCGGTCGCCCCTTCACATAACCTCTTTGACCGGCAAAGGAAAGAGCGCGAAGATACTTCCTCGGGCAGTGATCTTCGCCGGAGGTGTGAGCCCCTGCTCGGTTGCTCCTCGCAGGGAGACGTGACCTACCAGACGCGCGGCGTGGGGAAGGCGGCGGCGGCGGCGGCGGCGGCGGCGGCGGCGGCGGCGGCGGCGGCTGAAGGGCGTTGCCATGGCGACCGTGCGGCGCCCGTGGGTCCACGCTGTCAGCGCCCGCCACGCGACTCCGCGCTAGCGCTCGCCACTCGCCTATCACTGAACGTTCGGAAGCGGACTAGCGTGTAAATGATTCTTCTCAATAAACTTTATTGAGGCATTAAAGAAGAGAAGAGAAATATGGCCAGAATTCTACTCAGCAGATGCCGTGATGGAAAGAAAATGGACGGAAACAAATCACGTGATCACAAGACTGGCGACTCATGGGTTCCATCACAAAATCTGCGCAACGTCACATCATCACGAAGTGAAAGAAGACTGCGTATGCTCCCTGTGTGGTGAACAGTGTGAACGATGTCATATTCAAAGATGCAAGAAAAGAACTAAAACAGTGACAAAATATAGCAAAGAACTTTAATTATTTTTTTTCTTATGCACTTTCGTGCGCACTTCATTATTTATTTAACAAACAGGTCAGTAATTATATTATTTGACATTTCCTGGTTTTTGTAGGCCGTGGTCTAACGGAGACTTGTCCATGACTTGTCCATCCATCTAACGGAGACTTGTCCAAGTCTCCGTCAGACCACGGCCTACAAACCCGGAAATGTCAAATAATGTAGAAACCGGCCGTGAGAGCCTACATTGTATGTTAGGTCTCTTATTACTTTTTTAAAAATGTAGTTTCATCATTAAATGGCTCATTTATTTAGTAGAGCTCCAGTCTCGAAAATGGTTCAATAACTTTGTGGGAATTCTGATGCGGTATTGTTGACGTAATTACATGAAGAATTAAAGGAAGTCATCTCCGTCTACTTCATATCCGTCTTATTAATACTCTGTCATTTTAATTTGACGAAGATAACTTCCTTTAATTCTACATCAATAATTATGTTTGTATTTCAGCATTATACACAATCTTTTCCGTTACCAGAAATGGTTTGTAAAATGATATCTTACGAGCGAAATTATGACCGTTTATGGCATGAATAATTGCGTCATAACACATTCAGTGAATCATACAAAGAGAATCGTTGGGTGGTAGTGGTAAACCGAAGAGCCGATCACTGTTTTTTTACACAATGTTAAATATCTTTAATATCATAATAAAGTTGTTTCCAAAAATTAACTATGATTCTCTTATAAGTTTATAACGCTCTAATACTAAAAGTAATATATTCAATACGTTTATGATGTTGATTTATTGCATTCGTACAAATTTGAAAACTCACTCCTAAGGTCGCTCGTTTTCAAAACATAATACTCATGCAATAATGATTAACATTACAAACTACTTGAATAATGTACTATTAAGGACCACTTCGTCTGTACCTTAATTCATATCAAATGCCTCAGTACAGAGAGAACTCCATAAGACAGCAATTGAAAAAAAAATGCAACAAATAATCTCGAAATATCTACGCCTGGAAAAATATCCCTACTTCTAAAATCTCTCAATAATAGTGAAGATAATAATAAAGATCCCACTTCAATAGAAGTTCCTCCCTTCATCTCCCTTTCTGCTTTAAAAATCAACACATACCTCAACACATTCTTTTTATTTGTTCTACTTTTATTCTGATGCTAATTCCGTTTTTGTTAAAGTTATGGTAAGAATGGTAACAAGGGATTACTTGCTGCAAGTTAGTCCATTTTTATAGTTAACAACTTCATTTCAAATAATTATTTTGTAGTTTTCATTATTTCAAGTACGAGATAGACTGTAAATGTTCATAGTGTATAATAAACAACAAAATATACTGCTAATCATGTGTTGCATTAATAGGTTAACCCAAAATTTGAATTAAAATTTAATTATATTTAAATAATTATTTCTCTACCATTTCAGGTTAATACATGGGTCGTTTTCTTTATCCTTCATATTCGATGTTGAATCATACAACTTTCTTAAACCTTCCCCTTTACCCCATTAACATACCCTCCTAAAGCGAGTCCCTCGTCAGTTTTCGCCCTCATCTACGCCTCTGTTTCTCCGGAAGGAAGCAGACAGCGAGACAACGGAAGGACGCCGGGCGAAATTCGCGTTACGTCGCGTCGCCATTCTTCTCAATGTGAAATAATGGGACATCTGAAATTCCGCTCGCTGCCCATTTGTCTCGCGCGTGCTTCGCCCTCCCTCGCGAAATGGCCCCGCAGCCAGCGCGGTTTTTTCTTCCTTTTCACAGCACTAAAACTGTACGTGCCTCCGACTTCGCGCGGCGGCTTTGCAGAGCGAGCTCGGTGAATGTGGGTGCTGAAGACTCGGCATGAACTGACTTACTTCGGTCTCTAGTTAATTATCAGGACAATGTCTGGTCGCTTATAGATATAACAACCAAATTGGAGATGCGTTTTTGTCTTTTCGTTGTTTCTTATTTCGTCCAGGTTCTATATAACTGCATACTTCTGATATTCGGAAAAGAATTCTAAGAAGCTGTTACTACAGGGCTAGATGCTACTTAATTATTGTAATAAGTTCTGGAAATTGCAGTTAGAAGAACGTGTACGCTTCAGAGCACTAAAACAGTACGTGCTTCCGACTTCGCGCGATAGAGCGAACCCGGCGAATGTAGGTACTGAAGACTCGTTGTGAACTTGACTTACTTCGGTTTCTAGTTCATTATCAGGGCAAAGTCAGTTCGCTGATAGACATAAAACCAAATCGCAGAGGCGTTTTTATCTTTTTTTTGCTTCTTATTTCGTCGAGGTTCTATTTAACTGTATAAATGTGATCTTCGGAAAATAATTCAAAGAGGCTGTTATTATAGGGGTAGACGTTGCTTAATTATTGTAATAAGTTCTGGAAATGGCAGTTATGAGATCGTGTACTGTTCAGAGTACTAAGACTGTATGGTACATGTCTACTTAACAATCACGACAATGTGAGGTCGGTAATAGATATAGAAACAAAATCGCAGAGGCGTTTTTGTATTTTCGATGCTTCTCTTATCGTCTGTTTAAATTGTTGTATTATTTAACAGTATAAATGTCATCTTCTAAACTGATTTCTGTGTAGCTGTTACTATAGTTCTAGATTTTCGCTTTATTATAGTAACAAGTTCTGGAAAAAGCAGAAGAGCGAGTAAGTATTGAACAAAATTAAGACTGTATCTTCTTCGCTGTCCAAGCGATCCCGTGTCGTAGCCTGAGAGGCCGACGCGTCGCTTCGGTCAGTCTTGTTACAGGCTTCCTCAGGGTAAGAACAATTTCAAGGTCCCCTGCAAAGTCCTTGCCCTGAGGAAGCCTGCAACATGACAGGCGAAACGTCGGCCTCAGCCTGCGTCATCCGAACAGCGAGGAAGATATGGATTCGAATCGCGGAAGCTTACATTTGACATTAAGACTGTCTCGTTATCTTAGAAGATATTTACCCAAGTTTCTGGAAGGAATCCATATACTCAAAAAAGAATGCGAACATTTGTAAATTCAGACATTTTTAGGTGATATATTTTTTTACTTTATCCACATTAAAATTCAACAAGACAAATTTAGTTATTTTAAAATGTGATTTTGTAGAATAATAATTAAATTAATAATACAACAATAAACTATTTTCATGCATATTGTAGTGGCATACGTTTTGTATTAAGCTGTATTAGGTAGGTACTGAATTAGTAAGATTCATAATAATAATAATATTGTAATTAAATTGCAGAAGACAATATGAAACAGAATACGATTTTGAAAGCAATTCAGATTGATACGTTGAATTTATTTTTCCACTTATTTTCTCATCGTTTCTAAGATTTTTAAACGTTTACCAGTGCATTTCAGTAACGCACCACATTTGTAGAATGGCCCCATTTTAAGACAGCAGTAAATTTTAGTTAGTGGAATGCGAACTTGTGGGACCCCCAGAGACAACTTGCGGTCCTCGTAAGGCGCCGAGTCGCTCTATGGCCCCCTGGCGCGCCGGCGGGGCCGTGCGGGGCCGCGCCATTAAAAGTTAACGAAGGCGCCTGAAATACGGCCGCGCCAACCGCTGCCCGGGGCCCGGGCTCCGTCCCGGGCAGGAGGCGCGACGCGCGGACTCCCTCGCCTGCTTTCCGTACTCCGCACGCGCACCTACGCGGCGGAGGAGCGATGAGGCGAACAAGTGACGAAGAGTAATGGAAATGAAATGGTGGCTAATCGGTTGTCGATTTAGTTGGTTGGGTAGTGATTCCAGGCGCGTCAACAGCTTATGTAATTGGTCCCGTAAGTGATGTGCGTGTCGGGAGATGGCGGTGATCTTCCCCCGCTGGATGGTGAGATCCGGCGCCGACCTAACATCGGCTTGCGGAGTTTCCCCTTAACCAGGACTCTCCCACCAGCGGGGCACCGCCCCAGCCGGGACAAGCTCTAACCTCCCGATTGGTCTTCCGGAATATGTGGTAGTGTAATGCAGGTTAGTGTAAGGGGAGAGGATAGGACAAGGAAGAGAAAAGAAAGATTGCGCGCGGTCCGTGGCCCGTTTGGTAGGGTACTGTTCCGGCATTCGCCTGGTGTTGATCGGAAAAACCACGGAAAACTACCGATCAGAGCAGCCGACCGCTAGAATTCTCCTCCAGACAGCGACTTAATTCGACCTAGCTGTAAAGCTAGTGTCGAAAATCCTGCCGCCGTCAGGACTAAAACCTAGGACCTCCCGGTCAGAGGTGCTGCAGTGACATCAGATGATGCACTGAGCTACCGCTCCCGGTCGATTTAGTTGGTAGAGGCATCGGGAAGCATTAATTATTTGAACCCGGTGAATAAGCTGATAAGTTAAAAAAACTTAATTTTACAGAGCAGCAAAAAAAACAACACTTTAAACTAATGTTGTAAATAAGGGATTAATGATTTGCAAATAAAACCTACACACAAATAGTTTCGTTTGAGTATCGCCTTCGTTTGAATATCATTAATCCCTTATTTAATTCAGTTAAAAGTTTTTTTTGCTCTCCTGTAAAATTAGCGTTTATGACTTATCAGCTTGTTTACCGGGATCAAAGAATTAGCACCGTAAACAGGTTAATAAAAATAGAAAAGCAAAAACAAAAAAATGTTTTATTTTATAAAATATGTTACTACTACTAATATGAGATTTGTTATTATGTCAAGAACACATGTCGCCGCAAATGTAGATTGAAAATTTGGCATATACATAATTGGTTATAAAATATTCAAAACACGAGAAGTGTAATTAAGTTATCAAATACAATTAGAATAAGAAACAATTAGAAGAAGAAATAAAGTATGTGCCTTAGGTAGGGAGAGATAAATAAAAAATATCATATTTTAAAAAGTTGCTTGTAGGGAGAGTTCGACGAAAAATAACTTACTAAATGAAGAATATCAGGGGTGTTTCTTCAAAAGTACGTTATTGGCGTGTGTACGTAGACACGAAAACGACTCAACTTCAATGTTTCTCACATTTAATGACTTTGAGTTTTGAGAAATGATTTGAAGTTTTATTTCGTTTATGACTTTCTTTTACTAGGTTTAATGATTTCCCTCAACCCGGTTTTGATTATTTATTAACATTAATTTGATTTAATTGTTTTAGTTTGTTTGGCTAATAAACACTTGAAATCCTCGCAACCGACATCTTGGAGTGCTTCGGATTTTTGCTTAAAGAAGTATTGACTCGAACAATTAATTTGTATTTTGTTCTAACATGTAATTTTCGTACATTCTCCATCTTGCCAGTAATTATCTGTACTTTGCTATTGAAATAATTCTGTTAAAGATAATTAATTCTACTGACTTTATGTATCCTACTATCATTATGACTCTCAAAAATTAAAAAAATGTCTACATATCAGTAATTTGTTTAGAGGTTGCTATTTAGTTTATCCTCATATTCTGTATGATGTTAATGTAATTTTTCATACCCTTGATAGACACATTTTTGTCGAACAAGGATCAATAAATATAAAAAAACAAAAACAAAAAAAAACTATATACTATTGGTGCCATAGTTTAATTGTTTCATTTTTATCTTTCACATATTGTCTCGCTTAAAGCATTCAATTGTTAGGCTCACCTACACATTGTTTCTACTCCTGAACCGATGAGTGGTTTCTTTTTTACTGAACTTGTTTTCTACGACGACGTCTTGAAATTTTTGGCATTACCTTCTAATTAGTGAAGCATTAAATTTTCTCTCAATGAAAAATTAAAAAAATGTAGAAAACACGAATCTCTTTTATTATTTAAATAACTTGATATTTTAATTGTCTTTGTTTGAAAGAAAATTAACAAAAATGATCATTTTTAGTTTTTTAATCTTCTTAAAAATTCAGGTTAATAAAGTGAAAACTGTGAATATTGAAAAAATACAACCAGTCGGAAAACGATATGTCGTTCGACCAACATTAAACATATCTGCAGAATTGCATAATCTGCAGAATTAGGTTCCAGAGTTTTTATCGCTTTTTCTCACAATCATGAGTTACTAGTTTTACAAACTTTCTAGTGAGTGGGTAGGTTAAATCTTCTTAAACGGTGAATATGGTAATATAGTTCAATAGGTCCGCCCGTATGTGTAGCAACGCAGTGCGTGATTTCTAATCTGCAGCGCCAGCGTCTTGTGCCCAGGGAGGCATAGCTCGCGCGCCCACGCCCGCCGCACCCCGGGAGGGCTCGTGCGGAGAAGTTCCATTTCCGCCCCGCAGCAACTGACCGCCTGCGCGCGCCGAAAATACGCTGCGCGAGAGAAACTGCAGCTGCTGCTGATCAGGGCTCCCTCCTCCGGGATTCCACGCCCGCCCACGCGCGCTGGGTGCATGAGGCAGCCGGAAAAAGAAAGTAACAACCGCCGCCCGGGGCGATTTCTGAACGGCAAAAGGATGGAGAGAGAGAGAGCGAGTGACTTTTTTCTTGAATCGTAGCAACGTACCGAGTGTATTTGTGGAGAGAGGTGCGGTTTGAGCGGGGTGGACGGTCAGTGAGATGGGGGTAGTAGGAGCAATGGGAGCGGTGGGGGACGGTCGGGGCGGCGAGAGCGTCGATTAATTGGTTGATTGGTTGACAGATGCGTCAACTGCTAAGATCATTAGAATTCTAGCGGCCGGCTGCTCTGATCGGTAGTTTTCCGTGGTTTCTCCGACCAACACCAGGCGAATGTCGGAGCAGTAACCTACCAAACGGGCCACGGACCGCGCGCGATCTGTCCTTCCTCTTCCTTGTCCTATCCTCTCCCCTTACACACACACTTACACTAACATGCACTACACTACCACATATTTCGGGAGACCGGTCGGGAACTTAGAGCTTGTCCCGACTGGGGCGGTGCCCCGTTGGTGGGAGAGTCCTGGTTAGGGGAAACCCCACTAGCCGACGGTAGGTCGGCGCCGGATCTCGCCATCCAGCAGGGGAAGATCACCGCCATCTCCCGAAAAAAACATGCACTACACTAACGGGACTAATGACCACAGTAGTTGACGCGCCCGGAAACACGAAAAAATCAATCAATCAATCTAAGATCATTAGTCCCGTAAGATTGGTACATGATTTTTCCTCGGGAGGTGGCGGTGATCTTCCGCCGAGGAGAGAAGGCGAGATCCAGCGCCGACCTACTGTTGGCGAGCCGGGATTTCCGCAACCAGGTATCTTCCACCAGCGAGGCACCGCCCCAGCCGGGACAAGTTCTAAACTTCCATCCGGTCTCCCGGCATGTATGGTAGTGTAGTGTTTGTTAGATAATAGTAAGTGGGTGTAAGTAAGGGGTGAGGAAAGGACCAGTAAGAAGAAGGAAAGGTCGCACGCGGTTCGTGACCCTTTTGTATGGGTATTGCTCTGTCACTCGCCTGGTGTTAATCGAAAAAAGAAAACAAGGAAAACTACCGTTCAGAGCAGCCGGCCGCTAGAATTCTCCTCCAGTCCGCGACTAAACTTGAAATAATAAGGTCGAAAGTCCTATAGTAGTATAAAGGGCGGCGAGGGCGGCGAGTGCGGCGAGTGCGGCGAGTGCGGCGAGGGCGGCGAGGGCGGCGAGGGCGGCGAGGGCGGCGAGGGCGGCGAGGGCGGCGAGGGCGGCGAGGGCGGCGAGGGCGGCGAGGGCGGCGAGGGCGGCGGGGGCGGCGAGGGCGGCGGGGGCGGCGAGGGCGGCGAGGGCGGCGAGGGCGGCGAGGGCGGCGAGGGCGGCGAGGGCGGCGAGGGCGGCGAGGGCGGCGAGGGCGGCGAGGGCGGCGAGGGCGGCGAGGGCGGCGAGGGCGGCGAGGGCGGCGAGGGCGGCGAGACGGCGAGGTTGGTGATGGCGATAGTGTCGGCGGCAGGCGGAGTGACGGGGGCGGGGCGAGCGTGGGATCCGGGCTGTAGGCCCGGCGTGGCCGCCGCCGCAGGCTCTCGGTCGATATCGCCACAAAGCTGAAAACAACGCGCGGCCGCTGCCACAGGATTTCGCTCCCTTTGCCTCCCGCCCCTGTCCAGGGCCAGGGCGCTGCATCACTTCGTGTGCCGGCTGCAGATCACCGACTCTATGAAAGTCAACTTCCAACATTCCTAGTCACTGCCTATTTTAAACTGAAGATGACCAGAGACAACTCATAATCTCTTATGTTGCTTCAAATAAACTATTTTTCTGGAGCCTTCCAAAAGAATAAACGAATTTTTTGTATTCTCATTCATGTAATGAGAGAAGAGAAACATTATTATTAATTTTCGAGAAACCTATTTAAGATTAAGAATGACACAATAAAAATTCTATAATTTAATATCATTAATGATTACAAAAAAATACACCTGGACTTATACTTCACCTCTACCCTCAAGAAAAAGCGTTGAACCCAGTGAAATATTTTTAAAAAAGTATTGCACTCCTGAAATGAATCGTTTAACCTGATCTCCTCCTTTGTGCTCCGGTGTTCGCTGTAGCTTTGTCAACATGTGCGCACGCACGTGGCGCGTCGCTGCGCCCTGGAGTGCGCACGCGTTGCTCCTGGGTTTATTTTCGACATCAAATCTCTGGGCTCGCCCTCGCACTGTCAAAAACAGAAGAACGAGACAGTAAATGTATTGTCGAACGCCTACTCGACACCATTTCTCTTCTTTAAGTGTTTACGCTATTTGGCGGGCGAGACCAAAATTTGCAAAGTTCACTAAGCGTACGGGAAGCGCTACTCCGTTGGCAGAAACTCTACAAATTATTTCCTATTTTTCTGTTTAAACAATGTTGGCTTCTGTAGATTGGTCGAACTGTTGCGTGTTGCTAATATTTAATAAAAAGTAAATGTTTATTATCAGAACAACATGTACTAAAATTGTCCGTGAAACTTACGAAAACTAGAAAATAACAAGGATATATCTTCGTCTTTTTTAAACTTTCTTGATATGTATTGTAATTACTCATCATCCAAGATTCATTCTACAAGCGATCGAAATACACGGTGGAAATTGTAAGTAGTGAAATATGGAAAATTGAAGATTTCGAATCCTTCAACATCGAAAATTACCCCTGATGTACTAAATTAAATAAATTGTGGGATGGAGATTGAGGAATGGTCGTAATTCTTAGTAGAGTTTTATTTTAATGTTGACCTGTGATTTTTTAATAAGTTGTTAAAGCTCTTTTTTATTTTATTAATAGTTTTCAGGCATGGATGTGCTTCGGTTCATATATCTAGTTACTCAGCGAGAATAAATTGTAAAGGAGTAATAAAAGTGGTAAATAAAGTAATAAAATTCTGAAATACAGCTAATCCGTGTAGAGATAATCGTTCCCTTGAGGTTTGCCGAACATGTATTGAAAGACGTGTCTGTTCCTTAATAATCGACTGCAGCCACATCGATTCCATCTTAATTTTATCCAGTTGTGGTATCGCTAAGAGTTCCGTATGTGTCACAATTTAAGCTCTTGACTAATGACAATTGGGCCACAGGAATGGAGAAACAGTTATGTGGCTTTAGTTGATCGTTTCTCATTTGTCTCACTCGCTAACAACTGCGGCGTGTTATCGGGGAACACATGAGGAAACAAGCTGCGCCAAGAATTTTGATTGATTAATTGATTGTTAGTGATTCCGGGCGTATCAACTATGTCGTTCATTAGTCCTGTAAGTGTAGTGCATGCTTTTTCTCGGGACGGATGTTCTTCCGCTGCTGAATGGCAAGTTCCGGCCCCGATCTATCGTCGGCAAGCGGAGTTTTCCCCAAACACATATCTCCCACCAGTGGGGCACCGACCCAGCCGGGAGAAACTCTAAGCTCTCGACCGATCCCCCGGAATATGTGGTAGTGTAGCGCATGTTAGTGTGTGTATAAGGGATAGGGGATAGAACAGGGAAGAGGTAGGAAAGATCACGCGCGGTCCGTGTCCTGTTTGTTAGAGTACTGCTCCGGCATTATCCTGGAGCTGATCGAAGAAACCACGGAAAACTACCGATTAGAGTAGCTGTCCGCTAGACGTCTCCTCCAGGCAGCGACCGAATTCGACGTGACAAGTTAGTATCGAAAATTGTGCCACTGTAGGGACTCGAACCAACGACCTCCCGGTCAGAGAGACTGCAGTTACATCAGTTGATGCCCTGAGCCATCTCTGCCGATTTTGTACAATCCTAGTTATTGAAACATTTTTTGAATACTGTAGTGTACACATCACCAGCGGAAGATATTATTAAATATGTTTCTTTTTTTATTACGGCAAAATTGCTTGCAATAATCATATATAAGATTTCTTTTGAACGAGTAGAACGTTCGATGCTAGGGAGTGATTACTATTCTTCTTCTGAATGTATGGCGAGCGGAAGTCCTCCGTCTCCTAACACCCTTTTTATTCTCCAGCGCTCATTATTAACTTTGCCCCCGAATAAGAGCTGGGATATCAAGTCGGCACACCCTCTCTGGCGAAGGGAGAAAGCAGTTCAAACTTCGAGTTTAGGTCTCCCAGAGGGATTCCGATCGAAGAGCTTCGGCAATTATCAAAGAGATGAAATTAGAAAGTTGTGAGTTTAGCTCGGAAAGAGAAGGGTCACTGGACAAACACATTCTTTACAAAACAAAGTTTTGTAACAATTCTCAACTTGTCGAAAAAGATAGTTTGAATTATAAATTAGATCTTTTTTTCTTTCGCTAGGAGTATAAATTTGTAGAAATAACGTTTTATGTTCAATAATAGTTATTTATGCAATATCGTTGATACTTTCATTGATTGTGAACTAGCATTCATTTGAACTCTAAAGAAATGTAATTAATTTTTATGCTTAATATTTGTAATGCATTTTCGGATTCATTTGACAATAGTATTAAATTGTGTTAGTTATTATCTCTTTGGTAAGTGCAGTGTATTTCTCTATTGTCAGGATATATCTTTATAAATATTAAGTAGACTTATTTTAAAATTATTATGAATATCAACAAATTATCTGAATTTTAACGTTAATTATTTTGAAAATTATAATTATATATAATTATTGTATAAACAATCTCTATTGCCACTTATTTAATTTTATCATTAATAAAATAAATTGGTAAATAGTTATTTTTTCATAATTCAATACTTAATGGGTCAAACTGACCTCGTTCACAAAAGTTTGATTGCATAAATCCGCGATACGCTCCCTGTTTTGTGTTAGAAAAGGTCGTGAGCTTGTAAAGCCATTCAGAAGCCGTATATTGATGCTCCCAAGGGAAAATTGCAGTCTTGAATCTCCGAAGCGAAGGCAAAAAGTTTATTGTCGAGAAGTGAAACTTTAGGCCGAGAGTGGAGTTATGCAGAGAATTAAGGGCCCACCGGGATCTGAAGATCGCTGGCGCAAAACCTTTACCTCCCCGACTTTGCTTTCTGAATACACTTTCAACACAGATGGAAAAATTCTGAAGGTGTAGCTTCGAATATCACATAACCTGATAGATGACGATTTGTGCAGAGCGGGAAAACGAATGCTGGTTGTATAACAAATCAAACGGTTGTTATTGTACTATAAAGACGTGCAACGTCTAGAACAATCTGGATTGATTTTCAGAGCTGTTAATAATTCTCGGTAATTAACAACATTTCTTTTCTCTTGTATTATAAGTTGGTACATAGGAAATATGTTGGCTAATTTTCAAAATAGGATTTTTGAGTTGGGAAATTGAATTCAGTTATCGATGTGTTCACGTTTTTATCGAATGGCACGAGATAAATTTATATGCATATATATTCTATATTGTTCTTGCAAAATACTTTCATGCGTTTTAGAAGAGTTACGAATGTATCTATTAATAACTGAAAATATTTTACTTTCCTTACGTCAACATAGTGGCTACTTTACAACTTTAACGTCGCCAATATACTGGCCGGTAATGCGGACAGATTTGCAACACTTAAGGTTGATTTTATCCTCAGTTTCTTTTCTAAATAGAACGATGAACGTGATCTTTAAACGTAAGATATGTATCTTAGATCTCACAGTATGAGAATTTGAGGCTCTGCGGCACCCCAGGAGAGGTCTGATACGAGGACTGGCTTTCCCTGTGCCGCCATGAAATTGCTTCCCCCAAATTGCATCGCAATAGATCGCACATGAGAAATAAACTGTCTTGCGGAACAAAAGGCCAAATCTACACTGAAACTGGTTGAGAGTTCTTGCACTGTACGCCTGCCAGAGTGAACCCCACATTCGCATTACATCCAAGTAACGCATATTGCCTACACAACTTTCATTGGGGGCTTCTGTGGATGTGACCTGAAAATTAATATGATATAATAAATCTATCTACATGAAAGTCAACGAAAAGCGATATTTTTCCCAAAACAAATTATTTAGAAAACATATTATAGAATGATTTTTTGATAAACACGCTTTAATTTTGTTTTATTTCTATTTATTTTAATTTTCTTACAAATAGAGGATGTCAAAATATCGTTAAACACCTTAAAATAGGCGGAAAACTTGATCCACTCTGTTATGGTCCGGAGCGTTTTACCTTCGTAGGCCCTCCTACCTGCTATTCTTACTCTTCACTCTCCATATTCCGCCATTTCCGTTCTCAGTCGAACTAATTTTCACTTTTGATCTTCAATTACTCGCAACCTAAAAGCGGAATCGAAGTGACTGCATTTAGAAGAAAGTGTATGGGCTTTTAGAAAATTTTGATCAATGTTATTGGATTTCCTCACTGTTCAAGATATTTGCTATAAATGGAAAGTATGATCTTAAGCTGTGCATTATGGGCCCGAAAAAGGAAATGGGGGTAGTTTTTAAGGATCTCGTGTAAACAGTAACCATTTTAGTTTCACGAGCATCTAGTTCAACCTTGGAAGTCGAGATCATGGGATTTAATTAAAACATTAAATCATTAAGTTTGCCAATGTTTCAGAATATTTTATTCCATCGTGACTGATTGATTGAGTGAGTGATCGATTAGTAATTCTGTAATGAAGTGATGAGGATAGTTCAAGGACGGGGATGGAAAGATCGCGTGTAATCGATGGCCCGTTGGGAAACTACAGAAAATTTCCGATCAGAATAGCCGATAGCTAGTATTCTCCTCCAGACGGCTGAATTGAATTAGCTATGGAGCTAGTGTTGAAAATACTGCCACCGTCGGAGGTTTCGTACTCCAGGATCGACAGATCAGGGGCAGTGCTGTGACATAAATTGATTTCCTCAACCAATTGACTGTTTATTCCATCATCAGGGGTTTCTTCTGAAAATATATAAAATACTTCACATCTCAACAGAAACATGGATAGCACAACTCCCAGACACGTACACAAGGATTACACGACAAGAATTCATCTCATAGAGATACACGGCAGGCCAAGCTTCATAACATATGCGATAATTTATTGTTTCAATCACTCTGACCAAATTTCATTATCTCAGCTTCCAACATCAAACATCAACTTTTGTCTCGTTTTGAACGTCGTATTCAACAATTTCACTGGAATTAGTTCAAAACTATACGTTTAAAAATAGTTTTCTTTATATTATAAATGGAAATGATATGAAGAAAAATAGCCTAAATTCTTCCTGAGAAAGTTCTCTATCTGTGATAACTTCATCGAAATGTGTTAATCCGTGACTGAGATTAGCCTGAATAAGCGGAGGGAAATTGTAAGATACTGTAAGAAGGGTATTTAAATCATGTAACTAATCACATACACTTATAAAAATATAATTATTTTGTAACCACTTGCTGAGCCTCCCATGTTATTATTATATACTGTGAACTTTGAAAAGTGACCAACCACAAAGTTTCTGGTATTCGAGGAATTAACTCTTTTAATAGTTTCTCACTGTGTCTTCCAACCACTAAATAAAATAATAAAAAACTACTACAATGTCCAAAATGGGTTGACAATATTTGTAACACACCATTTGCCGCAGGAAATAATAAAAATATTAAATATTATAGTTAAATAATATTCAATGCAATTGAGTTTATTTTCTGCAACTGTAACAAAATAATAAGTCACATGTTTATATCAAATCAGTCATAACGTACT
Organism: Teleogryllus occipitalis; assembly: GCA_011170035.1. Taxonomy (NCBI): domain Eukaryota; kingdom Metazoa; phylum Arthropoda; class Insecta; order Orthoptera; family Gryllidae; genus Teleogryllus; species Teleogryllus occipitalis. The sequence goes on from BLKR01001391.1 coordinate 246,534, forward strand.
TCGACAATAGCTTTTCACTCGAAATCCCAGAATTTAGCGGCTCTTCTTTGTCACACGCGATGATTCATTTGCGGCGCCAGGGCATATTGGCTTTGCGGCGGCCCACTGGAGCCAGCAATCCCGCCTCGCCATTTTTCACCCAAGCCCCCAACGGAGCCTCGCTCCAGCCTCCAGAGGAGCTTCAGAGCATCCATCAATCGGCGGGGTATTGAAGAACTGTCCAGCCCGAAAAGAAGTAGCTTAGAGTTAAGAACAACACAGACACCATACAATGTTATCTAGTTGGAAATTGTTAATGGATGGTTGCGGAAATAATTCCTAGTCATTTGTTTTTGGTTATGTCTTTTGGAGTTGTATTATTTTCAGCCTTAGCATTCAACAGTCAAGAAAAACTACGAATTCTTTAAATTTAAAGAAGAAATTATATGCTAGAGATTCTCCGTATTTTAGTAAATGTATTAAATGCATTTACATTAAATTGTAATGTAGAAGATAAGGCATAAAAATGAGAGGGTTATTATCATTTTTGAATTTTTAACTCTCCTATTGCAAAAACGAGGAAGACTGTCTTCTCAAATAGTAGAATTTAATACGACTTTGCATTGTGGACCAGTTGTTAATAACAAAAGTCTTTCTGGGACTTGAAGTGGACAACATTTCAGAAGCAACGAATTTGAATGAAAATGTTTGTGAATAAATATATTGGTACTATTTTTATACAAATGAAAAGGTTCCAACATTCTTTATAAAGAAGTGAAAGTACTGGCAAATCACAATTATACAAATTCATCAATTAAGTGAACGTAAAAACGTGGAACAAATACTTTTAGTTTGGAGCGTTTGAGCAGGCGCTGCAGTTCTGCAGATACTTCGACTGAACTTTTACGCCGTGTTTCAAAACCTCTAGGTAGATTGCGCGTCGGAGCGGCGGCTTTATCAAGTTGGTCATTACGACTCAGCGAAGCTTGAATCGAAGTAGCCTTTTGAATCAAATAATTTGAAAGAAAAGATTTATATATAAATATATTCGTACTATTTTTCTTCAAATGCAAGAGTTTCTACAAAAGAAAGGGACCAGGAAAAGGGCAAGTAAAAGTAGTTGCAATTCACAATTCTACAAATACACAATTTAGTGAACGTAAAAACTTGGAATAAAATATTTTTAATTTAGAACGTCTGGACTCAAATGTGTTGCGAAGAGAGTTCGGCACATTCTTCGCCTGAACGTTTACGCCGTGTTTCAAGAACTTGCGTGCAGAGCGCGTCTATGGAGCGGCGGTCGTTTCCGGGACGGCCATTTCCACACAAAGGAGATTGAATTGAACAATACTTCTCTACCGAATGATTTGAGGGAAAACGTCTATATAAAAATACATTCGAACTATTTTATCTACAAATGAAAGAACTTCTGAATTCTTTGCAAAGCGCATGTAAAAATATTGGTAACTCTAATTTTTACAAATATAGCAATTTAATGAACGTAAAAACGTAGATAAAATACTTTTAATATAGAGCATTTGAACGTAACTGTATTACGACGACAGTTCTGCACATTCTTTGCTTGAACTTTTACACCGTGTTTCGAGATCTTGCGTGTAGAGCTCGTGTTGGAGTGGCCGCGATTACCGCCACGGCCATTTCGACCTAATGGAGATTGAATGGAACAATTCTTCTCGACTGAATAATTTAATGGAAAACGTTTACGTAAAAATACATTCGTACTATTGTATCTATAAATGAAAGGATATTTACATTCTTCGCAAAGCGCGCGTAAAAGTACTGGCAACTCCAATTTTCACGAATACGACAATTTCGTGAACGTAAAAACGTTGAAAATTTTACTTTTAATTCAGTGCGTCTGGACAAATGGTCTTACAAATGTGTTGTAAAGACAGTTCTAAACATTCTTTGCCCGAACTTTTACGCCGTGTTTCAAGATCTTGCGTGAAGAGAGCATATTGGAGTGTCAGGATTACTGGGACGGTCATTTCGACATAACAGAGATTGAATTAAACAATATTTCTCTACCGAATAATTTAATGAAAGACGTTTACATAAAAATACAGTCTTAAAATGCAAGGATTCTTACATTTTTTTTGCAAAGCGCATGTACAAGTACTGGCAACTCCAAATTCTACAAATACTGCAATTTAGTGAACGTAAAACGTAGAAAATTTTGCTTTTAATTTAGAGCATCTGGACTCAAATGTGTTGCGAAGACAGTTCTGTACATTCTTCGCCTCAACTTTTACGTCGTGTTTCAAGAACTTGCGTGTAGAGCGCGTGTTGGAGTGGCCGCGATTATCAGGATAGCCATTTCGACCTAATGGAGATTGAATCGACCAATACTTCTGGACAGAAAAATTTAATGGAAAACGTTTACATAAAAATACATTCAAACTATCGTATCTACAGATGGAAGGATTTCTACATTCTTTGCAAAGAGCATGTAAAAGCATTGGCGATTTCAAATTCTACAAATACAGCAATTTAGTGAACGTAAAAACGTAGAAAAATTTACTTTTAATTTCCAGCGTCTGAACTCAAATGCGTTGCGAAGACAGTTCTGTACATTCTTCGCCTCAACTTTTACGCCGTGTTTCAAGAACTTGCGCGCGTGGGAGCGGCGGGCGCGGCGCCGCCGGTCGTTTCGACCCGGTGGACTTGAGGAAACTGCTCACGTATTCACGTCGCGAGACGAGTTACGGCGCAATAAGCTTCCGAGCCTTCCGCGCGCCGCGTTTCTCTCTCTCCACTTGGCTGTGCCGCCGCCGCCTCCGCCGCCGCTCGCGAGTTGGGCTTTCGTGCAGTTTTTGCCGGCCATCACGAGTTCGCGGAAACCAACTGCCCTCAAATTTTCAGGACGGTAGGCTACGCAATTTATGACCATCGGGCGGTGGCACAGCTGCTCTCGCAGTTTCGAATGACTCAGGCAGTTGGGGCGTCGAAAGGGCAAGTGTAGTCCATTATCGTTCATTAACTTCTCGTCGTAAAGGAATACGTCGAAATTGTTAGATCGTTTATAAACTTATCTTTCTTCAACATTCTTAGCACTTATGTGGAGATTACTTAAGATTAATTAAATAATAAATCGAATTACTAATTCAACATGATCGATTCACTGGATTTGGAAGGGATGGTTATCGCATAATGTCGAAAAGTAATGAAGAGCTTTATGATGAATGAGCTATATGATGGATTTGCTGACAGCAACTGAGAATTGGAATCAAACCTTTTACAGTGTGAAAAGACCACCTTTAATTTCCTAAACAGATGAAAAAATCATTTGGGAATTATTTTATAAATTCTGAACTCTTTATGTCCTCTTAAATATTGTAAAACTGAAAGATCTAAATTCCTGGCAATGAAGAAAAATTCTGTGACCAAAAGAAACAGTAAATAGTTGCAACACGGTAGATCGAGAATATAGCATTCATTGAAGTTACGGTTCATATGTACGGTCGTTTGAAGTTTTGTCCAGAAAACTAACTTTAAACGCACTGACACAATATTGACAATATACTCAAACTTGCAGAAATGGAAACAATAACTTCCTTTAGCAATTTCGTAGCAACTGTCAAAAACCGTCTATGTTATGACGAACACAATACAACGAAAGAACAAAAACAAAGAAATTTTGCAGTGACGGGAAATGCGTATTGGGATCTCAGATTTCCCCTGATGCCACTTGGGCGGTGACAGCCTTCGCTGCTGATGCGTTCTTCCCAGAATCCCTCGCGTCTCATTTCTACGCACACACACACATACACGCGCGCGCGCGCGTGCACACGCACACAAGCACACACACACACACACACACACACACACACACACACATAAATACACAACCAGCGCGCACCATGTCGCCGTTTCCGACACTTCCTCTGCACTTCATCTATATATGAATATTAGCCGCCGCCTTCTCCGTCATTTTTATATTATGCGCCACGATAAGCAATTGATCGTTTGCGGTTATATTTTGATATTTTGTTTTTAGAAATCAAAGATGAATACTGGCTCAAAAGAATCTATTATATACGCAAATGTAAAGGTATTGTAAAACTTAATTTATAAAGTAGTCACATAGCAGACTTACCAAAAGTTACACAAAATAAGAGCTGAATTGAAAAAAAGCGTATTAAACCTAAGTTGTGATTATAAAGGAATAAAGAAAATAAATTAACAACATATTTTTATTCGTATTTATTTAACTACAATAAATCAGCAATTAAATTGCTTTCACAACTGACAATGCATCTTTGAACATGTTTTTTTAATACGTTGAAGAGTCGTATATTTACTTTGTACCTACTCTTACTTTCGATACTTTCCATGAGTAATTACGTAATTATATAATCTCAGTACCATAACTCTTGTAATGCTTAAAATCTGAAGTGGGGTTACATTTTGTTTCATGTACAATAATGCATCTATTTCGCCGTATACAATCTCCCCGAGTCATTACTTACTATTTAGCTGCATTTCTCGCCCTCCCTCCAACCCCTTCTGCCTACTTAAATGTCTTTCTTCTTCTCCTTTCTTGTCTAGGTCTTAATTTCATCTCTACTTTCATTTTCAGCTCCACCTCTATCTCCTTTACCACGCCAATGTCTACTTCAAACTTTATGTTCGAGTTCGTCCTCCATTAACCTTCGAAGCTATCACTGTCTGCAGCAGCGAGAAACGATATCGGACAGTGTCGGATCTGCGAGGAATTACCGGCCCAGATTTATCCTTAATTTATTTTGTCAGACCTACTAGTAAATTGGCAGTGGCTGAACGATAAGTAGAAAAGTCTCTTTCGTTCTCTTGTTTCTTAATTTACTTTCAGATATAAAATTATAGAATGTTTTATCGAAGCTTAATGGATTAGTCCGATAAAATTACTTTCCAATTTCTGTCTTTCACGTCAGATCTCATCATTGAACAGGAAGATTCCTGGTTAAATGAAAGGCGCAGCAATTAAATGTGGCAGTCATTAAATGTAAATATGAAATTTCCAATTCGAAAAGTGATCAACAAAGGAAAGTGAAGGAAGTTACATTTACGCAGGTTTCACATACATTCATTACAGTTTAACTATTTTATTTGATGCAGTTCTGCTCAAAATACATGAATACATTGAAATTCAATATATAAAGAATTTACTATGCAGATTACGTATGCTAATGACTATTTTCGGAGGGATGAACAGTCTTTCAAAAGGTAATATTAATGGTTCAAATAAAGATTCATTGACTGTTCCAGAGCTATATTTCTTCTTTTTATAATCATTCATATAGTAATATTAAGTTTTAAAGTATTAAAATCCATCTCTCTGAGAATTTTTCTTTTCCTTTTAACAATGTTTCTGGAGAAGCATGAAATTCAATTTACACCAAAATCCATGTTTCTTGGCATGTGAACACTTTCAATCAAATTTCAATAATTGAAATATATTTTCTTCACTCACTGAGTGTAGTGCATTCCCACAAACGTATATTAAAAAAGTCAAATACTTTTTCCTAAAATTTTCTTTTTAATCTTCTCTGATTGAGTTGTCCTTCATTGTCCTCCATTCGTAGTCAAGTCAATAGCAGATTTTCTCGTTTCTTTTCATGGCCTAAAACGAATTCCACATCAAAAGTTTTGTTCCGCGACTGCGGGGGCATAGTCGGTGAATTTTTAAGAGTGAAAAATCCGTCATTCGCATTTCTTCGGAGAGGAAGTAAAGCCAGATGTCTCATGTTGTAAATTTCCTGCATGCAAAAGCTCCCCAAGCCTAAAATAAATCCACAAGCAAAATTTTAATCGCGTGTATTGTGTAATTTTGTAAAATTTCATTTTGTTTTTTTTCTAGGGCTTTTATCCAGCCAACAGCCGGTTACCCTTTACGTCCCGATGGGACGCATATTCGACCATACACTAGACCAACACACTTGCGGGCTCCTCTGATCTGGGGTCAGCAGAACGTGAGGCCCTCTGCGACAAACAACCATGCTCAAGGCGGGACTCATTTTGTGTAAAAGCAATTTCATATGATATAAATGATATTTATTTCATATGATATAAATAATATTATTAATAATATTACTGATATATTATTCAGTATTAATATTCAGAAAATGTATATTCCTACAAAATATTTGAAATTGATGCAGAAGTCTGTTACCCCGAATACTTTCAGCATTGTTCGAAACTTTCTAGGCAGATAATAAATCAAATTAATAGCAAATAATCTTGGTAAAAAAGCCCCGGTTTTGAGAACTGGATCTTCCTAAGAAACAGGAATGTGGTCATTCAAAATAATAATAATAATAATAAATATAAATTATCTTTATAATAATTATTTTAAATTGTTGCTTTCGTGGGTGTTAACATAACACATCAATACACAAATTCTGAGGTTTCTCAAGAAGTAACCTCTTAACTTTTTACAAATTACGAATACATTTATATTTATAATTTAACAATTCATGTATAAGTCATAGTCATAGTCATAGAATAGTAAGTCAGTGTAATGTGTATGATGTCTATTGAATAATCTAAATTTTAGTAGAATATAACAGAAAGAGATTTTAAATATCAGACTTCAAATAATAACTTCAAAACGACAAAAAATGAAATTCCAAGAATCATGAACTCACAGAATATTTGAGTTCACGTAAACGTTTCGACTTAAGCGCTATAATCTCAAAATTTCACCCACGCGCCAATTCCAAAACTCTCTCTAAAACCTAACTGCAGTTTATTTTTTATTTTCTTCACCGGTTTCGAGCCATTTCAACGCAGGAGAGCAATCACAATAACGAGAGGAGTCGCGTCCGTAAATCATGTTACATGAATGGGGTGTGCAATTTGAACAAGGTTACATACATTTCGGCGCATCGGTTTGGCAGCGTCGCAAACGGCGGCCGCCGGTGACGAACGGCCTGAGCCCGATAATTGGGCAGCACCATCCCTGCCGCTCCGGTACCGCCCCGCCTCTCCCCTTTCTCCCTCTCTCTTCTCCTCGCTCCACGCGCCGTGCAGCCTGAGCCTCTGCCTCTGCCTCCGCTGCGGTTCCGGGAAGTTCGTGAGCGGTCGGCGCTAACGAACGACTGCAGCCGGAGTTGGATCCCGCCGCGTCATTAACACGCCCCGATGCGATGGAAAGCAGGTTTGGAGCGGGAGTAGTCCAGTGGAACTGGTGGAAGGAAGAACGGTAGAACCCTAGGTGGGGAGCTGGTAGGAAGCTGGCGGAGGATCAATGGGAAGCTACCGGGAGCGGTAGCTCGGTGCATCAACTGATGTCAGATGTCAGTGCAGCGCCTTTGACTGGGAGGTCCTAGGTTCGAGTCCTGACGGCAGCAGGATTTTCGAGACTAGCTTTTCAGCTTGGTCGAATTCAGTCGGAGAACAATTCTAGCGGTCGACTGCTCTGATTGGTAGTTTTCCGTGGTTTCTCCGATCAACACCAGGCGAATGCCAAAGCAGTACCCTACCAAACGGGCCACGGACCGCACGGGGTCTCTCCTTCCTCTTTCTTGTCCTGTTCTCACCCCTTACACACACACTTACACTAACATGCACTACACTACCACATATTCCGGGTGACCGGTCGGGAGCTTAGAGCTTGTCCCGGCTGGGGCGGTGCCCCGCTGGTGGGAGAGTCCTGGTTAAGGGAAAACCCCACTAGCTGACGGTAGGTCGGTGCCGGATCTCGCCATACAGCGGGGGAAGATCACCGCCATCCCCCGCGAAAAAACATGCACTACACTAACGGGACTAATGACCGAAGCAGTTGACGCGCCCGGAAACACGAAAAAATCAAACAATCACTCAATCAATCAATGGGAAACCCTGTAGGACACTTGGAAGAGCTGTGAGAAAGTCGTGTGAGAACTGATGGGAAATATGGAAGACTAGTGAACATGGTGGTGGAGGAGCTGGTGGGAAATACAGAAGGAAGAAAATTGGGAAGGTCTCTGAAGGAGCCGTTAGGAATTTGGAAAGAAGATCAGTTGGCGACATCCACGAGATCGCTTCTATGCGGTAGGAGCAAAGTGGAAACAAGAAGCTGAAAGCCTTTGTGTTCAAAACATAATGGATGAGGGGAAGCAAGAAAATAAATGAACTTTGGCAACGTGGTGAAGCAACAGGAGGGAAAGTGGTCTTCAAGGAAGGTCGGAAATAAGCCCACAAGGGTGAAGTTACCAATAGTGCATGTTAATCTCTTCATAGTGAGTGACATAACGAAACAAAAATTGCTTCCATTAATGTCATGTAAGATGTAAACAACAAAATAAGACTAGTATACAAAGATGTAATTTTACGACCAGGACACAAATACGAACGAGAACTTTCCATGTTTGATGAAATATTTTGGTGACGGAGACTAAGGTGGAACAAGATAAAAGTCAGATTTCCCCTCTCGCTAGCCCCCGAGCCCATCAAATATATAAACCCATCAAACATCGCCTCCATCCTCAAAACTCTTAAAACCAAAAAACTTCCGGTCACGACCTCATTCCTAACAACATCCTTAAATATTTACCACGTAGATCTATCGCATATCTAACCGCAATTTTCAATGACTTTCTCCGTCATTAGTATTTTCCTATAGCCTATACAAATTGAGAGAATACAATCCTTTCGGTTACATTTCTAGGGAGAAAAACATAATTGAAAATGATGTGGTTATTTTCATTTCACAAGTTTACTCAAATAATAAAAAACTTCCTTTCTATGCCCGAATCAATTTTCATAGTTCTTGAAAAATTATTATCATGAACAGTATTTTCCTTCAAATACTAGTTTTTGGTACACCGGCACATCATCGTAAGCATATACATTTTACTTCTTCACTTTAATAACGTAGTAATTATTTCTGACTTCGACACCGATAGGCACTTCATCACACACTCTTTTCTTCTTTTTCCTTCCACATGTCGTTCTTGATACCAAAACTGCGTAGAAAAAGTATGCTATTTGCCATAGTTTAGAAAAGCCCTTTTTGGTAAGGCCAAGAACTTTGATTTTGGATGAAAAGTGCAGTGCTTCTATTTATTTTCGATGCAATAAATAGAACCTGATAACTCAATTAAGCGACGTGATGCAAGGACGAAAGGGCGCTAAACAACGAAACGGGACAGAATAACCTGCGGCAGCTTGCGAATGATTTACGATCCGTGGCGGTCGCTCGCCTGCAGCTGGGGATATTGGAATACCGCGTCTGTCTGCCGTTGGGACTCGCCTTCAGGGAGAGTATTTCCCGCATGCATAAATACCGCAACACAGACCATTAGCATTATGCCCTCCGCTATTCAATATCCTTAGACTGTACGCCGTCGCCCAATGTCGGCTACTTGAGAGATGATTTATGACTTCTATGATATGAAGCGGTTGAATGTTCCACGCCGCGTAAATGAAGTTGCTACTCTGAATAGAGGACGCTGCTCAAATACTGCATTAAAGTGTTAACATCATACACTTTAATTTAATCACTTAAATGTTAATTTTGAGATTATCAGTCACAGTTGTATCAACTGTTTCAGGGTCTCGTGGTTAAGTTTTACTTTCATTTCACTATCATAGGATGATTTTACTAATAGAAACGTGTAAATGCAAAATGATAGCAGAGCGCACGGTCGTTATGTACCCATCTTGTGTGACCATTCCAAAATGTTGAGCGTTGACGGCTGTCTCCTGAAAATATTAATCGCACACATTTTTTTGCCCCAGGTAACCCTTGCCTATTAAATTAATTAGCTAATTATTTTGCAAAATTTTAATACGTGAAGTAAATGAAAAATCGTTAGTAATAAACATACTTTAATGATAAACACAGAGATTTATAAGTTAGTAATGCATACGGAATATGAACTTAAAGAACAGAAAGAAAACTCAATAAGAACGGGGCTTTGGTTATAACACAAACACTTCACAAAATAATTAATGCATTGCGTTGAAATAAATTAGTCCTGTGTAATATGCAAAATGTTATCTTCTGTGCGTAACAACTCATGCATATACCTCCCAGAAAAAAGGATTCAAGAAAATACATATTACAAAGAGGAGAATTCGTAACGATGCGAAAACAATGGTACATATTCATCCCGTTAAACTACGAGTGGAAAACTTCACTGAAAACTCTGCCTAATAAAAAATTCAAAAAGGGAATATTCGCAAGTTCATTTGGACGTCACGAAGCGCATGAATAAATTATCAAGGGAAAAGCCCAATGTTATTTCGTCTGTGTGCAGATCGGACGGGGCTTTCTGCGCTTTTACCGGCAGTAGCCTTGTTCCAGTGGCCCGCAGTTTTGGTTATTTCGATCGCGTTGCGTATGGTGCTAAACGAACCCTGCAATGCTGCTCCAGTGAAAGCATTGTGCGTTTGTTCGCGAATCGGCTCTAAGCCTCATGAGCTTGCAGGTCGTTACAGGCAACGGTCTGGTCCTGAATTTTCCAGAGGAAAATTCGGTAGCTTCAAGATTACTCGTCCGGGGAAGCAGTAAAAATTAATTGGAAAGAAGCTGAATAGTTTCTGAGAATTTATATAATTGTGAAGAACGAGTTTTACATTAAAATATCTCGCAACTGAATCACAGTGGCTATTATTTGAACCCCAATTCCAATTAAAATGATAATATGGACTACCCTGCCGAACGATTGCTATAGAACAATACATTCTTGGCTTTGTAGATAATGATGTATCTCATTTCCGAAGGACGCAAAGTATCTAAAAATGTTATATACAAGTATATATGAAACACTTGATTTATGCTAGTTATTACATTTTCTTATAGTTAGAAAGAAGTCGTTGGGAAGAGAAAATGAAAATAAAGTTTTTAGCAGCAGTCTGGGCCAGTACACTAATATGACACCGAATTCAGAAATACTGGTTACTAGCAAACAAGTTTACACGGATTCCAATTTATCGGTTCAAAATAACGCAAATGATCCGCGATAAACATTAATGTAGCAAAATTAGTAGATGGTATGGGCAGAGAATAACTGCGCGCAATTACGTTGCAACGAACAGAGCTGCTTACACCAACGCACGCAGGGACCAATCAAAAGAGAATCAATTAGCAAGGCTCAATACGCTTTTGTTTCAAATTCCGATAAAAAAAAGTTGGCGTTGAGCGGATACCAGGAAATTCGGGACACGCAAATGATCCACAAGCTGACGCAAGTACGTAAGTGATTAGGCGACAAGTTGCACTGAATGGAATCCATCGAATTCTTGCAATCACAATATTCTCTATTTTTGTGACACATTCGATGAGTAGGTTCCAAGTATGTCACTTATCTGTGTTTTTTTATTATAGTAATTTTATTTTTGGTTGGTTTGATTGATTGTTCGGTTTACATATTAACTGTGCCAAGTATTTGATGGTCTTAATATACCTAATACTAAATTTCACTTAAAATTATACACATTACAATTATACAAAATAATATTTAAAAACAATTAGCTTAACAATTTAATACATTTTACATAATTAACTATTTCTGCATAATTCTTGTTAACAAGACTTTAATTTGTTTTTAAAAAAGTTCATAAATTCCTTCGTAACGCGGCAATTTATAGATCAACTCATAACTCTTTTTATCGCTAGGCCTTTGTTGGGCAACTGTGTTGCAGAAGAGTTCAGATAAGAGCATGTGCTGCCGGCCAGCTTCAGTAGCTTTTTGCTACAGAGATCAGAGTATGTTGAGCTAAGAAAAGAACAATGCAATTGTCTTCCATTCTGAACATGATAGGAAGCAGAAAGTATAAGATCAAATATAAGTTCAAATAATCCACGGTAGGAACACCTGATTTATATGTAGTGTTGGCAAAATTTCAAAATATTCAATTAACATTTTTAAGGAGTCGAAACTGGTCGCTTGTGTTTTATAAAAATAAAAACGCTTACAAATATTGATTGATTAGAGATTCCGGGCGCTTCAACTGCTAAGGTACTCAGTCTCGTAAGTGTAGTTCATGTTTTTATTGCGGGAAGTGGCAGTGGTCTTGCCCCGCTGAATGGCGAGATCCGGCGCCGAACTGCGTGGGCTTGCGAGTATTTTTCCGCAACCAGGTATCACCCACCAGCGACAAGCTCTAAGCTACAGAATGGAGGGAGTGTGTGTAAGTAAGGGGGTGAGGATAGGATAAGAAAGAGCAAGGAAAGATTGCGCGGTCTGTGGAAGTTTGTTAGGGTACTGCTCCGGCATTCGCCTGGTATTGATCGGATAAACCACGGAAAAGAACCGATCAGAGTAGCCGGCCGCTAAAATTCTCCTCCAGTGGCTGAATTCGACGTAGCTGACAAGCTGGTGTAGAAAATTTTGCCACCGTCGGGACGCAAACCCTACGACCTCCCAGTCAGAGGCACTGCAGTGTCATCAGTTGATACCCTAAGCTATCTTTTCCGGTGCTTACAAATTCTTAAAGATAAAATATGCTTGTTTGTTTATCTGACATATGAAGCACGCTAACAGAAATGTACACGTGATGGTACTTTTTCCTCATCTCGCCCAGCAGGTGCATTTGAGATCCAATTCACGGACCACGAACAGCTTAGATGCCCACAACGGCCACGCCATCTGCAGCGAATCGCGCGGGGGTGGGGGCGTGGCACGACGAAGAGATGAGAGATGAAATGGCGGCGGGGTGGAGGCGAGGAGCAATTAACTGCCGTCGCGGCTCCCGAGGTTTTAATCAATTTCCCTTTCGCGCGAGTGGCACCGCCGCCTCCGCCGCAGGATTGTTTTGCCGTCCTCGCAGAGCGGCCTCCCGCCGCGCACACGTTCTCATTTTCGCCTCCCCCACTCCCCCACTCCCTCTCCTTCCCGCCCACGCGCTGCCATCGCCATCAGAGCGCGGCCTTCGCAGACTTGGCGGTTTGCGCCGAGCGCCCACTGGATTCGCAGGCTAATGATCAGAGTGCTGAATGTATCTCAACGTACACGATTGAAACTAATAGGCAGACAGTACTAGTTAATGTTCTTAAAGTTTATTCTAAATTTAAATAGTTTTTATATCTTAAAATGTGTTCTTTTAAATTACAAAAAAAATATCGAGCGGAATAGGCCATTATTCTATGATTTAAACTATTATTGAATTATAATAAATACTTAAATGATTACTTAAATGTATTTTTGTTAAACTAAATAATCATCTAAATTTTTACCTGTAAAATTTGACTACAATATCTCTATTTAATGTCAAAACGATACAAGGGACTGATGCTTAGAGTACAACATTCCTTATTTGTAACATTTAAATATCACTGAAATTATTACAATGTGTGCAGGACACTGCTTTTATACCCACTGTTTCCGCTTCTGCTGCAGGATGGCCTTTTTTCAATGATAAATCTCTCAATTAGATTTACTCTGTTCGTTAATGTTCTACATACTCTCGTATGCTTTCTACAGCGCTTAATGATTGCTCTCATCTCTTCCCTCAATTTTGAAACCCTAACGAAGGCCTGCATGAGGTACGGCAATTTTTCCTAGTAGGACAACAATATTTAAACATTAACATTACAATTTAGATACATTCGTAGACGCAGAAAATTGTCTTGTTCAAAATATGAGTAGTGGGTGCTAGGAGGTTAGATACTATTAATTCGCTTAAGAAAAAATAACTAAGGCATATGTGTGATATAAATGATACAATATGTAAATATTTTTTATGAATATTTTCCCGATAGACGTTTAAACAATGTATTGGTTATTAGTTTAGAAATGAATACGTATTCAAAAAAATACTGTTGAAAGAAATTTTAAATATTCTTAACTAATTGCTATTATATTCACTTTCATGAATCTTTAAATATCAGCTTTGCAGTTCAATTTTTATTTATTTCTCTTATTCTATATGTATATTTCTAAATTACTGCAGCTACATCTCCCATTTATCTTTTATTTTGAAATAAATGAAAGAATATTTGATTTACTCTCCTTTCACAGTTCTCCAACCTCCCTGATTTATTGGCATTGCTCTGTGAATTGTTTCATACACAATAACATGCCCGGTTAATTTCCACTTCGAACAAAATGCAAACAATTTGATATCCAGGCTTTGGGGTTACCAGACGAACTCTTTTTTAGTTTACTAATGCTGTTTTAGAAGGTATCCTCTTTTGTTCTTTCTCTTTTTTTCAATAATGTACAATTGTGTACTGCTTTTTATAATTTGTATAAAGCATTTTAACTTCAATATAATAAATAACGTTTTCAAAGTTATTACATTAATTTTTCCAAATAAGTATTTTAATGTTTCAAAAAGTTTCTTCTGGCTTACATTGTGTACAATTCGAATGAACACTTCTTAACCGTAATTCGCATCTGTGAAATAAAAATATTAAACAATGTTTGACCAAGTATAATCACTGCAGATACGTTTGAATTCCCAGAAAACTCTAACATAAAACCTAAAATATTTTAAAAGTGCAAATGAATATAGCTAGGAAGCCTACTTCATAACTAGAAAACAGACTAAATAATTATTGTACTAGTAAAGTCATCAAAATCAAAAATTGTGAAACCAAGGTCGTCTTTCCTGTCAAGTGGCAAAATGTGCTCTTCGTTTAAATCTTAAATGTAAGGTAGTGTGTAGCCTTTTTTTATCTTGACGTTTTAGTATCCCGGGCGTACTTGTGAAGTGAAGTGAAGTGAAGGGCAAGTGTGGAATAGTGGAGTGGAGAGCAGTTAAAAGGTCATGTAATTATGAGTTTAAAATATCTGTTTCTAATAACCATAAAATATAGTTATTGATATTACTATCGTTATTTAAAAATAATTTAAAGTTATATCGTAGTAAAATTATTAATTATAATGTTTGTAAATTGTAGTTTTCTGCCACCAGTGTGCATAAACGTACTTGCAGAAATAATAAATACCTAACACTTTCTTCTACGCGCTCTCCCCGTACGTCCATGCTCTCTCCGATCCGGGCTCACAAGGAGCCTTGCCTGTCCTGGCACTGTCAACCCGCCAGGCTGCAAGTGCGAGAGCGCGAATGAGTCGGAGGCAAAAAGCCCTGCTGCCCGGCAGTCAGCTCGCCCAACTTGGAGCTCCGAGAGGAAGGGAGCGGCCCAAGCGAGCACAAACAGCGCATGTGCATTAAAACTTGTGCGGAGTGACTCGAAGGGTGTGGGGAGGGGGATGGGGGAGGGGATGCTCGCGAGGCTTTTGTCAAGCTCGAGGGGGTGCTCGCCGTCGCATCCTGGTCATGTTATATTTTAGGGCTTCTCGCCCGGGGTCGTGGAAATTAACTGAACGAGATTACACGTAATAGTCGCACATTTGATCCGTAGCTTGCTTTAGCACGTAGCCACGTCACTTCTGTCATTTTTAATGGTTTGGCAAAAATTACAAAATTTTGAATATATAGTCCTTTTTAATTTCTGCTGTGTTTTTCTAAAATACTGTCTCATTGATTAAATAAAATTTAATCTTCCAAAAGTGAAAATCACACATTTACAAATAAAAATGTGTCATGAAAAGGAGCCAATGATGCAGAACTTTTTTTCTACATTCATCTAATGTCAATGTCAACTTTCATAGTTATTTTCTGCAATACATTACCTGATAAATAAACTTCCGAACATTTCTTGTTAACTTCAGCTTTACTAGTTTAAAAATAAAGTATAGTGTGTGAAAAGCGGAACGGTATAAATGCAGAGACGTACCCATACGTAAAATAATAGAAAGCGTGCGCCTCAAAGGGTTAACAGGTGGATGACATGGGAGTTGCGCAAGCTTTTTCTCATTTGTTCGCAGTCCTACGCACGCCATGCGCAGCCCTACAAGGTTGTCTCCCTCCAGATGCTGCAAGATCCGCGTGGCAGGTGGAGTGTGGAGAGATGACAAGAGCACGGCACGAGAGTTTCATCTGTGCTGTAAGAAAATTCCTTTTCCATCAAATAAAACTTGTTCCAATGAGTTAAATCAGATTCTTGTTAACATCTATTTCAAATATTTGAATACAAGAATTCATTATCGGAATTTTGCTGTTAACAACCATCGACGTCTTATTCATCTAGTTAGATCTGTAACGAAAATTTAAATTCAAAGTTATCCACAATTATATTCCCATTTTCATTTCACGTTTATTCAATCATTAAAAACTTTCAAATAAAATGCTTAAAGAATTGAATCTACCGATTTTAGCAAAATTAACTAACATCTTTAATTCCATGCTCCGAATATCGTATTTCCCCAAAGCATGGAAATTAGCATATATACTTCCCATAAGCAAACCTGGAAAAGACCCTCACTCCCCTATTAACTATTGACCAATTAGTTTATTATCTTCAATATCCAAAATATTTAAAAATTGTTATTGAAACGATTAAATGAGTATATTTACTCAATAGAAGCTCTCCACATTATCAATTTGGCTTTCGAACTCACTACTTAACAATTCATCAGTTACTTACGGTTATGGAACTAATTGCAAATGGTTTTCATATTAAAGAACAAACTATTGGTATATTTCTTGACATTTCTAAAGTATTTCATAAAGTATGGCATCAAGGTCTTCTCTACAAGCTACAAGATATTGGCACTCCGTTATATCTATTTAACCTATTAAAAAACTTTGTTCTGACTGTCTTTTTGCTGTTAAAAATCATACACCTCTTTCTTCACAACGACCAATAGCATCAAGGATACCTCAAGAGTCCACACTCCCTCCTTTGCTTTTTTACATATATACGTCTGACATTCCTTCTTCGCCATTTACTAAACTTGCCCTTTATGCTGATGACACTGCTTTATTCTTAACTCACAAAAACATTCTAATTGCTAGAAATACTTTACAAATTGCAATACAAAAATATGTGAAATGAACACAAAATTGGAGGATTGTAGTAAACCCTTCTAAAACTCAAGCCAAAATCTTTACATTTTGTAGACCAACAAATCCCCTCCCATTAATAATAAATAGCACAAATGTACCATGGATGGAAAATAACCTTCCAGTTAAATATTTTGGTTTATATATAGATAGAAGAGTGACATGGAAACACCATATTCAAAATATATCCAATTCAACTTACCATAAACTTTCTAAATTATATCCTTTATTAAATCATCACTCTAAATTACGAGTTGACTGCGGCTTGTTATTGTATAAATCAATAATTCGTCCATCCCTAACGTATGCATGCCCCATTTGGTGCAATGCTTCTACAACTCACATAAATTAAATACAAACAATACAAATCAAATTTTTACGAAAATTACTAAAAGCTGAATGATTCATTTCCAACAAACAAATTCACCGTGAACTTGAAACAGAAAAAATTAAAAATTATATCAATCTTCAAACCGATTAATTTGTAAAACTTTACCTTCTGCTCCCGCTTCTCAACACTACGAACTATGTTTAAATGATAATTCTTCTCGCATTAAATCACGTTTTCCGAAAGAAATTCCCCCCTCTTACATTCAAACAGTAACACACACATAAATATGTGCCAAATCTTTTCATATATATATATATATATATATATATATATATATATATATATATATATATATATATATATATATATATATAATGACCTAACGGTCCTTTAGCCGTTAATCATAAAAACCAAGATCGCCAATTTAAATCGGGCACGCAGAAGAGTGCAGGAGAACGAGTCGGCGAACGAATCGGTGAACGAGTCACGAGCGGTAAGAGGAGACGCGGGTCGGGAGCAGTGTGAAGAGGGTTGGCAAATGGTGTGCACGGGCTGTGCGGTGCGCGTAATACAAGGAAGTGTAATCGTGAAGCATCGGTTCAGTAATGAAGATTCAAGCATTTGTAACAATAATATTTTCAGTGTTTCTTTTTTTTGTTTTCTATGAATAAATGAATGATTATAAATGGGTAAATTGGTAATTAATGAATTACACGAGGAAAGTAGCAAAATCCAATGCCAACATCTTCCTGCTCAAGGCGCTCCCCCTAAAATGATCCCTTGTCCTTTAATCATTTCGAACAATAGCATCTTGCTTTCAAAATTTTAATATGTTGTCAGTACTTGCTCGACTAATTTGTATCCCTAATTTAGGGAAATGAGATAAGTACAATCACAATATTCAATTATAGATAAACATTTCATACCTAGTATGTAATCATTAACAATGCTACTTGACTGTTGTCTGATTGTTTTCAATTCTATTGTTTACTATGATCCTTGTTATTTCATATTTCAACGTTCCTCACTGACCGTTGTCACATGTCGTTTGGTACCCGCGCACACTACTACTTAATGACTGCTTCCAAAGACTTCAAGTCACGCGGATTTCTGGCATACACTTCCTCTTTCAAATAATCCCAGAGGAAAAACATCCAATGGAGTGAAATCTGCACTTCTCGCTACTCAACATTTCCGCACCCTTTTGGTGACTAACCAAACCCGTACGCAAGAAGTTCGCATGCGGCCTCTTTATGTTTTCACGTCCAGAGTCGCGTGCCCCCCCCTCTTCCGTCTCCATCTCTGCCCCGTTTCAGGCAACTGCCAGACTTGCTTCCTAGCTGCAATCCGAGCACGGTCAGCAATGTCCAGGCTCTGCGCCAACTTCACTTAATTAGTGGTTTGACCAGCAAGAAACAAGAATTACGTAACAATTGTATCATGGCACGTAATGGCATAGAATAGAGCATAAGAAAACACTAGTGTTATCAATATTACATCGTTTATTATAGCATTAATTATAGGAGTAAAATAAAAATATATCTATATTTGTGGATTATCCTGTACATTCGTATAAAACAATACAGCCCTTTGGGTGGCTTATGGACAGCGTGATTGTGCGATCTCGGGTTCGATTCCCTGTCGGGGCAAAAACAGAACAGAAGCTTTCCATTATAATCGTTTCAGTTTCTATAACTGGGTGACGAAAGAAAAGCACAGCCCCATGGAAAGTATGCTGTATACTGCGAAGGAAATTCATAGTTCTCGTCGCATGTCTCACTTTACCCTCTGGCGTGGATAATATATAGAAACAGGGCACAGACCTGGGAACACCACTAACTGGCAAAGTCGGATGAATCCCACCCTAAACTGTCACATACATACACACATAAAATTATATAAATAGATAATAAATAAAAGATTACTTTAGAGAAAATTTGTTGGATTGAAGTACTGAGAATGAACATAATAAAATGAAAGAAAACAGGACATCCAGTTTTAACGATTATTTTAAGATTGTTATAATTATTCATATTTTTTCTCAGCAATTTACATCAATTGATATTGCATACATTGTACTGCACTATATTAGTTTTGTGAACATAAAAGTCTTCAAATTATTTACAACCAAACTGAAAACCAACTAGTATAATTCTTCCAGAGAAAAAGTAAGGAAGTAAAATAAATATATCGAGAAAGAAAGAAATGTCTGAAATAGAAGCACTCGAGTAAGAAATGCAGTCTTCGCAAAATACAGCACAACTAAAGACTGCCTGAATAGAATTTCACGAGATTGCATTGTGTCGAGCTACCAGAGAAAGGGGCTTGGGTTGTAAGGAAGTTTTATTTGCTTTGAATGCGACGACTGCCAACGCCTCCGCTGTCAAACGACAACGAATGAAAGTTGCGGGATTGGCACCGCGTCAAGGAGGATTTGCAGCAACCCTCCATTCTTCTCCCTCCGAAAAGAAACGTTCAATTCAATAAAGTTTCAATAGCTATGTCTGGAAATAACTCTGTACCAATTTGTACCAAGAATAATATTTTGGGCAAGGAATTACTTTCCTAACCTGAATATTGATGACTTGCGATAGATTTTAAGAAACAGATCACGATGTGCATCACAAATGGAAGGTTAATTAGTTTTAATAAAGGCTTTCCTCAAAGCTTGAACTCTTAAATTGATGGGTTTTTTGTTTGTAAGCAGACGGATGCCCTCCCTTTCTAATTTTCTTAGGGTTAATTAAAAATACGTACGCACTATTTTAGCTTCTTCAAAACCTCTTGTAACAGTTAATAGTACTTATTAACAGTCCATTACAATAAACATTTTATTTCCAATCCCCTGCTACTCCTAACTTGCTCAGTCACACAAGAAATCACTATATTTTAGTAAAATCCCATAGTTTTCAAACGTAATCACTTGATATCTATTTGATTAATTTTAAATCCATCTCTAACTTACGTTAATAAATTGAATAACAAAAATGCTGTGAGAATGATCTTTTTCTATCATCTCCTTCACAATCTTTTCCTCATCCATCGTATGTGACAAACATTTTACCCTAATTGTGTACTATATTCTTTGAATGATCACATTTTTATTATATAATATTGCATTAAAATTTTGAAAATGGTTAGACGGAAGAGCAGGCCAAATGCCGTGAGTCTCGCCATCAATAGACATTTATTTATTTATTTATTTATTTATTTATTTATTTATTTATTTATTTATTTATTTATTTATTTATTTATTTATTTATTTATTTATTTATTTATTTATTTATTTATTTATTTATTTATTTATTTATTTATTTATTTATTTATTATTTAATTTAT
>BLKR01001391.1:267124-296664 GCA_011170035.1 Teleogryllus occipitalis
TGCCAAATTAGTTCATTTTTCAAAAAGTGCAATAAAATTGGTTGCTTACCAATGTATGACATAAAGCAGTAAAAGGACAGGGTAGAGTCACTTTCGGGAGTAAGGAGCACCTATTTAGTATGTCACAGTACCAGACATTATCTACACGAATTATTTAACCAGAAAATGTAACGTTCGTAAACGTTTGTTTGATTGTTTTTTTCTTTTTTCTTTTTTCTTTTCCTCCACTACCGAAACGATTGTGTTAATGCGGCCCTATTTAGTTCCCATATAGCGGCCGATTAACGAGAGCCTACTGAAAGAAAACCCTACTCTGAAATGAAGCATGCAGGAAGCAGCTGGAACGTTATCATACCAGAGAAGTAGAATCCAATGCTTCTAAAGAAGTGCCTCAATAATTCTGACATGCTCAACTGATTGCGGTATTTAAGACCGCTGAAAACTAATACAGGACCAGTGGGTATCCTTGCGTGGGCTACTGATCCACTCATTCTTGTTGTAGCAGGAGAATATTACTCTTCAATGATAGTCACCTGTGGTCTTTGGACTTTATCCTCTTCCCAGGGGTATAAAAGTACACCTTTCGGCTGGCATCCGGATACTCCCGGTTTCAGCACCCCATACGGGCGCCTCCCCATTTACGTCTGGTTAGAGTAGACGAAGATACCGTGATAGTTCAGGGTTAGTAGCACTAATGAATTAAATATAATTAAGTGCCAGTCACAGTGCACTGGGAATATCTTACCCAAATCCCGTGAATTTCGAGAATATATTAACTATAATAAAACTGATCATTGAGACGGGAGGATGCACTAACTCTATCAATTCAAGAAACATACAAGCAAGAAACTCACAACTCAAGAAACTGCAAGAGAAAATAACTGTCGCAATCCGATGTTTGTCCTTGAAGTTATCAGAAGTCTTCTAGACTAAGAATGGTTGCTGGCAGTCACAGATCTTCCAAACTCAACCACAGAGTTGTGAAGTTCCAAAGTATGCGGTTCCAACTTAAATGAGATTTCGCGGACCCTTCAACGGTCCGTCCCTTGGCCCTACCGGAGTTGCCCCTTTCCCCGCCTGTTTTAGCAGCGCTGACTTCCCGGGCCCCGGCGCCGCCGCCGCCGCAAGCTCCTCCGCCGAGGCGCAACGCTTGTTGACCTAGGCCATTAAGGCGTCCGCGCCCCGGGCCCTGTTCCGCGCTGTCAGTCTCATAGCCACCCCCTCCTTGTCCTCTGCTCCCGTTCTCTGCACCGCCCTAGCGCTCACGCTGTTCGTTGTTCCCAACTCCACTCTCATTCTCTTCTCTGCTCACTCACTCCCGCCTTCCCCTTCGCTCCTGATTCGCACCTGCCATCACCAACGTCCCTGCGATTTTCCCTGCGATTTTCCCCGCGATCACCCCCATCATCGTTTCCGTCACCACTGCCCTCTTCGCCCCCTTGTCACCATCTTAAGCGCCACCGTCACCACCCCCATTGTCACTCTCGTCCAGCATCGTCATTTCAATGAACTTAAGTTCAGTCCCAGTGACAAGTTCAGTTAGAAATTGTTGATTGTAACGTGTCGATAACGTAAAGGAATTGAATGTAATGCGATTCGATATAGATTTACACGCTTGTAGATGATTTCTGAAATTAAAAGACCGTCCGTCAAACTAAGTTATTCACTACGCTTTCTCACTACCACTTACGTTAGTTTTAAAGAAATAATAGTTTAGTTTTTGAAATAGATCATAAGCATAAAAAACATGTGAAAAAGTGTGTACTGTAAAACTGAACCATGTATCGTAATCAAAATAATAAAATAATTTAAAAAAACTGTTTACGCAATAGAGAGAAAGTAATGTAATACTGCGGGAAAAGCGGCGAATTTTCGTCAGAAAATCTCTTATTGCCGAGCCCTAGTGACAAAGAAGTGGATAAATCCAGTTGATAAATCCTCTAACACGACGTGTAACCAGAATCCATGTTTTGTGTGTCCTTGATACCGAAAAATTGATTGACGGCAAAACGTCTGTTCGTCCGTATGTGAACATTGCTAGCGACTAAACCGTTCAGCCGATTTTCTCTGAAATCGATCTGTTTGATGTCACGGCTCCTTGAATTTAAAACCGATATTTTAATTTGGAGGTACTTTACATGAAGTCCTTGAGACATTTTCATAATTTTCAAAAAATTTCTCCAACGTTTTTGTTTAAATTTTGTTGTTAGATAGTGTGAAGGACGTTTAAGAGAATGGTGCAGATTTCATATTCGTAAAAAAACCTGATTTGTCAACAATTTAAAAAAAAATCGGCTTAATCCTACAACTTCAATTGTGAAGATACAATTTTATTTTATCGCCTTACGAAGTTCTTCGTAAGAAAAAAAGTTATGTAATTGAGCGCCGGAAAACGGCGATTTTTTTCTTAATGAAATGTGTTCATCAAAACAAATCTTCAAATAAGGTCGCGTGAAATTTTCGAAGATGTAAGTATGTTTAGCATAGTTGGCGTCAAACATAGTCACCCGCATCGTATTTCTTATGCTTCTTGAACGTTATTTGAGAAGTGTTTGAAGGGAGATAGATGCTACGTAAGTTAGAATTTATATATAATTTCATATTTTTTGTTCGTTTCTTACGATCGAGCCTTTGTAATATATTTACGAATTAATCTTTCAGAAATTATTTAAAACCTATTTGATAATCCATACTTTTTGTTCGTGTTGCGAGGAATGTAATTGCATTCTCCATGAATTGATATATTTTCATTCAAGCAATCCGTAAATCTTAATTGAAATGGGCCCATTTAGGTTTTCTCTCTTAAAAAATACAATTTAATTGCTATACGAAAGAAAAATTGCTAGCCTACAGGAAATATCAGATTGGAATGCAACAATGGCATTCCGCTCTGCGAGTCTGCATCTGTAGTTCTGTGATTTACGTCTAATTGTTGAGACATGATTTAGCTGTACGAAACGCAGTTATAATTGTCAAATTAGTGTTAATATTTGATTGAAAACATTTAGTTTTCACATCTACTATTTTACGATTTGTAATGAATTTTACAAAAAAGATATGACTGAGATGTGTTAATTCGGACAGAAATTGCAGAATAAAATGTATTACGTAATGATTACTAAGAGCGAGAAAGCATGCATCGTTTTAGCTCTACTAGTTCTTATGTTCAGGGAAAGGAAAAACCTTATAAAGAGCTAAATCATTTCTATATTGCGAAATGAAAATTCAAAAACTTGCCATCTATAAATACACGGGAATTAAATGCTATATTTGCAATATTGAACGATAATTGCCTGTTGGGCTATTTCCAGAAGGCCAAACCATGTCTTCCTCCCCAAAATAAAAAAAAAAATCGAACTACCAACCGTTTCCTTCACTATTGCGTAATATTTCATAAATTGTCCCTAGCCTTGCACTTTAATTTAAGCTCATCAAGTAATATGACTTACGAGTGCGGGATTCAACCCAATTACCATCAGACACCGCGCATGAAATCGCCCGTGGTCTTTACCCTTTTGCACCTCGGAGTGTTCGGGCTGCTGACCTCTGACCTCCCAGTGCAAACATGACCCTTCGCGCGCCACCCTCCGGCGCAGCGGCACCGGACTACGTCACTCCGGGAGGGGGAGGGGGAGTGGGCGGAGGACGAGCGTGCTGAGTTCCTGACGCAATGCGTCAGAAGCTGGCGACAGTTGCAGCAATATATTCCAGAACGTGACGAAGCTCCCTCTGGCATGTCGCTTTCTCCTCGAAGATGATGGACGTTTTATGTCATTTGGCAAATCTCCAGATAACGTGTATATTAAGAACTATTATTTTACGTACAGTGTAAACTGGATGAGAAAGTTTAAAAATGTTCTAGAATGTATTTAGTATTATGTAATTATTCAGTAGAATCTTCACATTGAACATCAAGATCAATGATGTTCTGTCTTCTGATCTGACGTTCTAAATTTATAATACTGTCATAATTGTAATATCTCACCTATTATAATTTACAGTAATCATAATAATAACTGTTAATTTTATTACAGCACATCTTTCCAAATTTTAATTATTACATTTAATTATTATATTTAAAAAATGGTGATACACTGGTTCTGTCTAATTAAATATACAGTATATTTAAAATAAATCTTGAAAGTGGATACTTGTTATTGCATGGATGTTATAAAGTAGTTTTTGGAGACGATCTTGTTAAAAACTTGCATTATTGCTGATGACTTCATTTTTTTCCATTACGTGTGACGTTACATTACGACTTTTTTCAATTGGATTAAATTTGTGGAAAAAATGTCAAGGCTCTCAAATGCACATGAGATTACAAGGAAACTGATTGAGATTACATTCAAGAGTCAATGGAGGTGGAGGAACCAACGTAGCATAAACTTAATAAACGTAGCATAATTTTCCTAATTAGAAACTAATAAAATACTCCACAGAACAAGTAAAATATACAAACCATCAGTATTCAGTTTTCTTAAGGAAATGAAACCCACCTGAAACAAAAGAAAAAGAGAAATTAACTTCGAGCTATTTAAAAAATTTAAACAAAAACAAACGTGGCAATACACACATTTTGTTACTGAATCTAAGAACGTGTTTTAAAACTAGATATTTGCGTGTGTCAATCATTTATAAAATTGAAACTTTCCAAGATATTTCGTTTATTTTTTAATATTTAATTTTTTTACTGGCGTCGTCATTGGAAACTCATTTATGCAGTAATTTATACAAAATACAGAAAACTTTTTATCCTTTTTTCTGTCATGAAGGAAATGAGTTCTTATGTTAGTAAATTATTATTTATCGAAAATATAAATACAAATATAGTAAAAACAATACAATACAACTGCAGATTACATGTCCAGAGCATTTACCAATCTAGTATATTTTTGTTATCACAACAATTTCTAAGTTCAGTATAAATTTGAAGATAATTTCACAAAAAATGTAATGTACTTTGATAAGATTTTATTGAATAATTTAGGTTTTACTTTGGAAGCTAAGAAAGATCAGTATTTTCCATTCTCTTCTAAATCTAATGAATGTATTCATTAGATCTTGGCAGCGTGCTTCCAGTAGGAAAGGACAGATAGCAGAGGTAAATCTAGTACCTCAACAGAACCTCCTATTGGATTACTCCGACTGCTGTTGGTTGTTTAATTGTCCATTGTCTCTTAGACAATCTATTCGATGTTAATGTATTAGACGGTGTCGTGTTACAGTCATTCCTAAAAATGCCATTCATCATTCAAATCATAACATTACTAGCAAAACACGGTAGTAGTTCTGTCCTTCATCTCCTTTCTCGTTCCCTCATCCTTCTCTCCCCGTCTCTCTCTCTCCGTATCTCTCTCTGTTCCTGTCTCAGTCTGACTCTGTCTCTGTCTGTCTCTGTCTCTATCTCCCCCTCATTCACATTTAGTGGAGGATTTTGCATGCCTCTGAGCAGGTACGGTAAAATCGAGAAGCGCCGGACCATCAAAAATGTAAGAGAATGTTTAAGAAGATGTCATCCTGTGTATTGCGCGTGGGAAAAGTTTTAGTTTTTAATGGCATAGAACGCTTCGTTTACGACTTATTTAACGATATAGATTCAAAACTATTGCCGAGTGTTGTGGATTGCATTTGATATGAATATTTAGTTTCGTTCTACAGTGCCATCTAGTGAGGTTACAACAAAATTAACAGTACATAAACCTTGTGGGTGAAAAAAGCCGTAGATGTGCCAACTTTCATGGAGATCGGTCACACGGTGACGGAGTTCTTATATTTACCATCATTAATTTTTATTCATACATATTAACCATTGTAGAATTCGTGACCGTTAATATGTTGTAGGATATGGATTACGGAATCGGTCAATTAATGAAACACATTAGTTTGCGAACGTTTGGGAATATTTAATTCCTTAATCAGGGCTACAATAAACACAATAACGTGAAATAAAGACAACTTGTCTGAACAACAACATTAGAAATCATACAATATATGCCATGAATCAACATACGTGAAGAAAATATATATATATATATATATATATATATATATATATATATATATATATATATATATATATATATATAGTAGTACCATACATCCTGAAAAAAAAAACGTGTATTGTCTAGACCTGTTGTGCTTTAGCAACTCTATATTGGAGTTGGTCTGTTGGCGAACATGAAGTTTGACCAGTTTGTGCATTAGTAAGGTGTGTACCGTTTATATTACCTTGGTTATATATATATATATATATATATATATATATATATATATATATATATATATATATATATATATATGTATATAATTTATTTATTTATTTTTCTTCACGTATGTTGATTCATGGCATATATTGTATGATTTCTAATGTTGTTGTTCAGACAAGTTGTCTTTATTCCACGTGATGGTGTTTATTGTAGCCCTGATGAAGGAATTAGACATTCCGAAACGTTGGCAAACTAATGTGTTTCATTAATTGACCGATCCCGTGATCCATATCCTACAACATATATATTAACTAACTCCAAGATGGAGAGGAATGAGGAGGAGGAGAAGAAGAAGAAGGCGATGACGAAAAACATTTCGACTTAACTCAAAACTGTGTGTTTCTTTAACGAATCTAGTATTCTACACATTTTATTTCCCGCTTATGTCGGCCCAGTTCAATTGAGCCCCTACGGTTAGTAGGCACAAAAATATTTTATCGATTGAAGCGATCATCTACGAGAACAGATCACGCGACTGGCAGAGTAATGGCGACATGCGACATCGGCTGCGGTGGCAGAGTAATGGCAGCATCCGACATGTCGGATGCAAGGTCGCGCAGTGCGCTCCACTCAGCCGGTCGCAGTCCGCCGTGCGGCCACATGTCACTTTATTGCATGGTTGTGTTGCAACCATCCCTAAACATGCTACGCATCATCAAAATCAAACCATATTAACTTGAACCCCGAGAGGAAAAGAAGAAGGAGGAAAAGAAGAAAACAAGAACAAGAAGACGAAAAAAAAAACAGATTTTGACTTAACTCAACACTGTGGTTTCTTTAACGAATTAATCATCTGCATATTTTATTTCACGCTTATGAACACCCCTTCAGCTAGTACGCAAACATTTTTTTATCAAAAAGTGATAAATTATTGAAGTGCTCATCTGCATGCACAGATCATGCGACCAAGAGACTGATGGCGACATGCGACATCGGCGCCGGCGGCGGTAGAGCGATATGTCGGATGCAAGGCGCGCAGTGCGCTCGCGGTCCGCCCTGCGGCCACATGTCACCGCGGCGGGAGGGCGCGCGGCGGCGGAGCTGCGCCGTAAACATGAGCTATGGCGCAGTGTTTCAGTGGCGAAGTTCGCAAGCGGCGCCATAAATACGAATTGCATTGTGCGGCAGGCAGCTGCACGGCAGTAAACCCGGCGGTCACGAGAAGTTCGGTTCTGCGAAATCGCAGCGGAGCCATCAATCGCCGAAACTACGCGCGCGATAATCTATATGAAAAAAGGGTGTTGTACAGTGTTTAATGTTGCTGTATTCTTTCCTTGTTTGTGGATTTCAATGAGGGAGAGTTGCGTGCTTTTCTAATTTTATGATGTTGGTCATAATGCGTGTTGGAATAGTTTAATATTTAATAATTGTCTTAAATACTATTGCGTACCTTTCTCCATTACTCTATAAAAAGGGCGTTATGCAGTGTTTAATTTTGCTTTATTCATTCGATGTATGTGGATTTTAATGGCGAAGAGTTGTGTGCCGTTCGAATTTTGTAACGTTAGGCGAAATGCGTGTTGAAATTCCATAATGTTTCGGAATGATTTTACATACTATTGTGTGCATTTATCAGTTCTTTTAAAATATATTACAATTCTCTCACTATTTGGTGTTTGTGTTGATTGAGCTCTATTGATTCTTCGGTTCTCACTTTTTGTAGTTTTGTTGCTGTCTTCGGTGAATCTCTAAGTCAACATTATCACACACCATTGCAGAAGAGAAATAAACACAGATATATCACGTATATATTTATTTAGGATGGTATTTAAGTTGTTAGACTTAATATAGTGTGGAATATAGTGTAGGAATATAGGGCTGGAATATAGTGTGGTTGGTGAAGAATGATTATATTTTTTTAACTTGCCTGTTGAAGTTACGTTTCCAATGGACATATTTATTTCGGCTGTTTGACGAAAAACACCGTTAAAAATCATTACTAGTATAACTGTAGGTGATATTTCGTTCAAAAAAACTGCAGAAGTACAACTAGATCAAATATTTTTTTAAACTTCTGATAGCAGTGAGCAACACCCGAACAATTATAAATTATGAACTAACAACTAGTTGCTAGTTCGTATCCGTAATCGATACTACGATACTGTTACATAGCGTTTCGTTCTATTAACAACTAGCCCTTCCGTTTGTAGTGATGAAGAGAACGACATTATCGATGTATTCAAAATTGCATCGCTCTATTGACAAGTAAACTGCAGTCTCTCATTATCGCGAACCCCTAACACCGGCATCATTCGCGCCATTGTGTTCATTTAATGGGCCGTTATGTAGATACGTTTACGCTGTGCTAAAAGCGGACACAGTAGATTATCCGAAGTTCTGTATAAAAGCACTACCAATACAACATTTGTACAAAATGTTAGTGAGATTGGACTAGGTTGGATGGAAGGTTAACAGATTGATCAAAGAGAATGTTTCAAGGAAATTGACATAAATTGTCTTTAGTTGTAACATAGAATTTCATATTGAAATAAACTTATAAGATATAATTAAACCTCAAAAATAATTATATAGCCTGTGAACCTGACGTCTGTGCTCAAGACGTGTGACTCCTCTCAAACGTCATTATAAAGAAAGACTGTTTTAATTGGACCATAATGATTTATTTTGTGTCTAAAGACAAAGTGTTTTACCAACTCGACTGTCACATGAACTATCTTAAATTTTACTAATAAAATATCATTGACTACTATTTCTTCACGTAACTCAAAAATACAGATCTTTTAGATTTTTTATTGATTACTGGGAATATGAGATATCAGACCATGGTTTTTTAAAAGATAGGGGGCGGATAACAATTTGCATGTAGAACTCGAAGGGGTGAAGCGTGTTTCTCGAAGGGCAAATATTGATACGTTATTATGTCCATTTTAGCAATTATTTCATATTAGGTAACCTTAGCATCTTGAAGAATACGTAAGAAGAAATGACTAAGACTGTCGAGCAATACAAAACACTAAAATTTAGCGTATTGCTGAAAGGAGTTGAGACTTGGCGAGTAACTTTTCATTTTGATTATTGTGCTATTCATTTTACATAAATACTCTTCTTCGAGCCTAAGTTTCTATTATGAGCCATTTTTAAATGGTGTCTTCTACAATTTGTAACATAGATACCAAGAAGCTGTTGTATAGCTTTGTTAATCCTCTTGCACAAACTTACTCTGACCATTAAGTTATGAAGCAATACCTGCGTCTCTCCGATTTTGCTGATTACAACGAGAAAGCGAATTAAGAAAGTAAACCTGTCAACGTTATCTCTTTAAAATAGAAAACGATTTTGGTGAATGACAACAAAAAATAGTCATCCTGTCTGTGATAAAAACGATTGGCATCCTTTCTGTAACAATAACAATGTCGCCCTAAAATGAAAAAGTATATTTTCCGTATGTTTTTCGAAAGCCTTGGGGGAAAGCGCGGCTCAAGTGGGTGGATTTTTCAAAAACGTCTGGGGTGATTGCAGCGAGCAGATGATACTAGGTGTATTCATAATGTCAAAGCCCATTCACAGTCTCTAGACAGAAAACAATACATTCGAATCAGATAATCTCTATTTGATTTACATTTGAAGTGCAGTGATTTAAGACGAGCCTTATGAGGGCTAAACTTCTACCATCTTCGACAGACCAAAAGTAGCGCATCTAAAAATCTCTGCACTCACCGGCGTTGAGTGTAGAACGTAGAACGAAAGAACGATATGGACGTAGAATGATACGACTGGACATTATAAAAAGAAAAAGAAGTAAATGTCGTCAACCGTGCTTTTATCTCCGCCCCCTTCTTCCGTCTCTGTCAGCTGTGACAGCAAAGTCCGTGGTTCGAGTGTTTACAGCATCGATCAACTTCGGGAACGGGACGTGTCCTCTCCCACTGGCGCAGATTATCTTTAACGAGGGAGAGGGAGAGAGAGGGGGAGAGGGGGCGAGAGCGAGACGAGAGGGGAGAAGAGGGCGAGAAAGGGAGAATGAGAGATGAAAGAGAACGCAAAGATTCACTCTGCGGATTAGTTTTGTGCGACGAGCTCCCTTGCTCTGTTTGGTGAACGCTATTTTTGGAGTACGCTTTTCAGGACGATGAATATTTTATGAGGCGAACGACAGACATTCGTTTTTGTTCCATAAGCGTACATATTTTTGGAAGAAAAAATTATTTTGGTCCTGATGAAACGTTTAAAATGGATGTTTTATTTCAGTCTCAATTCGAATTCTATCTCTGAAATATTATTTACTCCTGACTCAAGTTCAACGCAATGATGTTCAACTTTGAAAATAAATCATTTCAACATTTTTCCATTGTCTTGCATATTATTCATTAAATAATTATTTTTTATTCAAAAAATACTGGCATATGTAAAAATGTTTTGAGGAACATTTCTTACACTTTCTTTACTTCTAAATGTTTGCGTAAATAACGGGAGAAATTAAGAGTAATTGTGATTCATCGATCCAATTATGTGAGTTGGCGCATAAACAAATAAATCGGATTGGTTTATATTTCCGAGCACGTCATATGCTATGGACATTTATATCGTAAGTACAGTTAGGGATTTTATCTTGAAATGTGATGGGGTTCCTTCCTCTCCCACTCGATGGTGAGATCCGGCACCGACCTACACGTTGGTTTGAGGGGAATTAATGAGACTAAAGTAAATTACAAGCGCCTGAAAACTGAAGTTCGCTCCTAATCGCGCTATGGAAAGCGTTAGCCCACCGCGGTGCGAACACGGATGGATATTTGAATAGCAAATGGACTCCACTGCTTGCGCGCGCACTGTGAAGCGAATGGACTGAAGACAAACTGACAGCGTGCACCGCACCCACCCCCGTTAATTCCTCGCTCTAAACCAAGCGGGATAGATAATGTGAGTGGCTGAAAGAACCCGGAAATGGGCGGGCAGGACGAAGAAAGGCAATTTGTAGGAATAGGACAGAAGGAAGAAAGAAGACGTACAAGAATGGAATCACGACGGAAAGAAGGAAAATGAGAATGAACATAGAGGAGGGGAGGGGAGAGGAAGGAGATAATGAGTGAAATGTTGTGAAATTCAGTGAAATGTTCGAATGGGGACTTTTATTTTGATTGATTAGTGATTCCAGGCGCGTCAACTGCTGTCATTAGTCCCGGAAGTGTAATACATTTTTATTGCTGGTGGCGGCGATGATCTTCCCCTGCTGGATGACGAGATTCGGCACCGACCTCCCGTCGACTAACAGAGTTTTCATCAACCAGGTATCTCCCAACAACAAGCTCTAAGTTCCCGACCGGACTCCTGGTGTGTGTGGTAGTGTAGTGCATGTCAGTGTGTGTGTAAGGGGTGAGGATAAGACAAGGAAGAGGAAGGGAAGATCGCGCGGAGTCCGTGGCCCCTTTTTTTAGGGTACTGCTTCGGCATTCGTCTGGTGTTGATCGGAGAAACCTCTGAAAACTACCGATCAGAGCAGCCGGCCGCTAGAATTCTCCTCCAGACAGCGACTGAATTCGACCTAGCTGATAAGCTAATGTCGAAAATCCTGCTACCGTCGGGGTGCGAACCTAGGACCTTCACTAAGGCAGGACTGCTGGAGGGTGCGGAAAAGGGAGCAAGGGACCGGAAGCTGATAATGATGGAGAACAGGAAGGGGGATCGGAAACGGGTGGAAGAAGAGATGGAGAGGGAAGTGAGCGAGCGTAATTAAATGGACAGGGAGGGACGGGAAATGGCCGCGACCGCGATCGGAGAGCGAACTAAAACGGTAGAATAGAAACTGAAAGTACCACTAGGAGAAAATGAAGCGCAAAACAGAGAGGAGTTTATCAATTGAAGGGGTTTCAATCAGCTGTTTGTATTCCCATCCCCTTTATTCTCGAGTACTAAAAGCCTGTGAACGAGTCAGGTTTGTATCAATGTTTCAGAGAAAATGTTAACACCAGGGTTGAGCCACTACGAATGTACTGATCAGAAGAGTACATTTGCTAATATAGTCAGCAAATTTATTTTTATTATTAAATTGTTTTCGTTTTAGAACGTAGTCGCCTTTTATTTTATTGATAAATATTCCATTTTATTCGTTAATTGTTGAACAATGGTGAGTTCACTGTCTTCGTAAATAAACAAGATTAGAAACATATTTAAATGAAGTTGGTAACATCAGTACGGTAGTACACATATTCTTTTCAAGATTCCTTATCAATAATGATATCTGAGTGAATAGAGAACAGAGAATGGAGAAATGCAAGTTTTTCATTCAATAATTTATCTTAAGGATTCCGGGAGCAAGATATGTTTTTCTTTAAGCCTTCTGAGATGAAAATATTTTTGATTATAATCTAGGAATCACACATTCAATGAATCACCAATTATCGTATTGAAATGAACCCTAACGTACCTTAAGGTATGATAAAAAGTTTTTTTAGATCTAAAACGGGTTTTCTTCAAAATTTGTTTAAAATAATAATGATATATCACTTCGCAACTGCATGGGTATTGGCAAAGATATACTAGTTTATTATATTAATGAATAACATCAATAAATCTAAATTTATTAGAAAGCTTTCAAAAAATTTTTTTCTTCTCTCTCACTGGATACATTAAAAAATGAAACATCTAAAGAATGTCATTCGAAGAGACACCGTAGCTAGTAAATAAAGAAGAAAAGAAAAAAAGGCTATATACATTTTACAGCCCGTGATCTTTCAGTTTAGTAACGGAACAAACGAAAAGATTTTTTCCGATAAAATACTGCCTAACAATGACGACGTGTTTTTATGATCGATATCGCCTGCCTGTGGCAAGCCGTGGCGGTGAGGGTCAGCGGTGTCGCGTTGAGGACGTAAGCGTTCGCGCCGGCGCTTGCCAGGCCTCTCCGCTGCGCACACAAAGCGGAACGCGCGCAGGGTTAGATTTCATTAGCTGCGTGTGTACTGATGTGATTGGGTGGCCGGGGCTTTGTCAGCGACAAAAGCGACTCGCTCCAATACTCGATACACGATATCCACTGCCCAAGCTGCCGCGCGCCCACCACAGAGGTTGAGGAGGACGGTCGTAAAGGGGTGATATCTGAGCAACTGCAACATTTATTATTGAAGTAAGATTATATTATATTTATTTTTCGTTTAGTTAACTAAATATGCTCATTAATTACATGAAAAATGGTTGATTATCTCTACGTTAATAGCATACGTGCGGTTAAAATTCAAACGCGCAATTAAAACAACACCCCTACCAATCAGAGTTCAGACACGGAGCCAAATCTTGTAATTAAGAAAATATAACCAAGGTACGATTTGGTAACCAAGGTCGTATTTGCAGTCGGACATGAAACATGAACAAAAATCTTCATCACATATTACGTACCTACAACAACTATACTATACTATACACACAACGAATGAGTAAAACTAAATTGGGGAAGTAAATGTTAAGCTTGTTGACTTATGGAACAACATAAAATATTTAACGTGAATAAATTGTTTCACATGTAAAACATTTTCGTCTTAGTCGAAAAAAT
The DNA here is from genome assembly GCA_011170035.1 of Teleogryllus occipitalis. Taxonomy (NCBI): domain Eukaryota; kingdom Metazoa; phylum Arthropoda; class Insecta; order Orthoptera; family Gryllidae; genus Teleogryllus; species Teleogryllus occipitalis. The sequence continues at coordinate 280,898 of BLKR01001391.1, forward strand.
TCTAATCGTCAGTTGTGTTTACCAGTTCTAAAAAATATGCTGTAGCAAAACTGTGTCAGAGGTGACTAGTAATTTCCCCAATATACCGTGTGGCTCACCTAAGATGTTCCCTTCAATTTTCTCCTGAACCGTTGCAGATACTGAGATGCGGTTTTTTACTAAAACTTCTATATGCAAGGGGCACATATGGTCATGTATAATATTATTCTATTGCATTTCTAATTGCAGAGATATTGACCCAACTTGGATTTTTTAAATGGAACCCTATAGATTTTTTTAGATCATCATAACAAGCGTGAAGAGACGAGTTCATAAATATGCATATCGTCATATGTTACATAATTTTTTTTCGAGAAATTAAGAGTTTTAAAGACGCACACCGACTGCTGGTTTCCGTAATCTGAACGAGAAATTCCGGGTGATATGCGACGAGGCCATTCCCTTCCGTTGCGTCGACCCTGCGGTAAATGTAGTGATGCAATGTGCAAAGGAGCTCACGAAAACCCGCGATTTGCTCTTTAAGATTACGCCCTCTCAGTCCTGGAGACAATGTATTCACCCATAGCCATGTTCTGAGTAAATCTGTACGCCACAAGGTACTATTTTTTAATTAATGAAATACTACAAGATTTGAGAAAATATTCAAATTATTAACCGTAGAGAAAGCAAGGGAAGATTGGAGAGTGAACATGTTCTGAATTAATAAACGCGTGTGCTGTCAGAAACAAAACGTTTACTCTTTGAAAGACTGAAAACCTTTACCGCAGGGTCGACGCAACGGAAGGAAATGGCCTCTCCGCATATCACCCGGAATTTCTCGTTCAGATTACCGAAACCAGCAGTCGGCGTGCGTCTTTAAAACTCTTAATTTCTCGAAAAAAATGTTATGTAACATATGACGATATGTATATTTATGAACTCGTCTCTTCATGCTTGTTATGATGAGCTAAAAAAATCTATAGGGTTCCATTTAAAAAATCCTAGTTGGGTCAATATCTCTGCAATAAGAAATGCAATAGAATAATATTATGCATGACCATATGTGCCCCTTGCATATAGAAGTTTTAGTAAAAAACCGCATCTCAGTATCTGCAACGGTTCAGGAGAAAATTGAAGGGAACATCTTAGGTGAGCCACACGGTATATACATGTTGTATTCTCTCTCATACCTGTCTATACTTTTTGTGGGAAGTAAGTAGAGTAGTGCGTTAAAAAGTGGTGTATTTAAGGCGAAAGGATGACGAAAAAAGAAAACGCGCGATCAGAGTTTTTTCCGGCTACTTAATGCACTAATGCGGCATTTTCCTGGTACTGATCGTAGAAACCATGGAAATTGCCGTTGAGAAAACCCGACCACTAGTATACGTTCCCTGCCAAAGGCAGAATTCGACCTAGGTAGAGTAGTATGGATGGTGTCGAAAATTCACCACTGTCGAGACTAGAAACTTAAGACCTCCCGGTCAGAAATTCTGCAGTGTCAATAGTTGTTACTCTGAGCCATCTCAAAGGTAAAATCACAATGATTTCCCCAAAAGTATCGGTATTATTCTACTGAAATATCTGTATTTCAGCCTGAAAATAGTGTGTTTGTGCGCCCGCGAACGTTAAAGCACTATATATCTTCTGTTCATGCGCAGTTCAAGTTTCACATCACTTCTGTGGCCGTTCACATCACACGTGGTTTCCTGACCGGAAGGACCTTAGGTTCGAATCCCGGTGTCGGCTACGGTTTTTATCTGGTGATTTCCACTGAGGGCGGCTCTGTGGTCGACGCAGCCTCGTTTCCAAGTGAGTATCAAGGTCTTTCCTAGGAGTAAGGCGGCCGGAGCGTTGTGCTCGCCACACAACCTCCTCCTCCTGACAAATAGATGGAGCCCTACCTTTACCTCCTCTGTGGGCCACATAGGCCTATGTGCAATTGCACAAGGATACCTGTATACCAGTATTTTTAAAGATACTTCGAATAAAGGTATAACAGAATAAAGGTATAACGCTATAATTTCGGTATTCGGTCCCTGATTTAAAGAACAAATGTTTATTTCTACAACCTATTTGTTAGTTTTTATTTGTATTTGTTCAAAAATTTATTCTCTCATAATATGTTTTTTAGAGAACCTGGAGGACTTTTGCTTCCAGAGAAGAGAGGGCAACACGATTTCGTGCTTGGGAGCTCCGTAGTACGTAAATCCGACGCCCGTGAGCTTGGAGTTCACGCTCCCGTGCTAGGCGGCTCGCAGGGCGCAGTGTATTCCTTTTGTGAGAGTTCTTTCGTGTACGCTTTTGTGCTGAGTGTACGTGTGTGTGTGTTCTTTAAATCGCAAATATTAATACTTGGATTCGTCCCCATTCAGAATTGGTCTTAGAAACTGAAAAAAGCCGTACAAACTGACTATAAACTTAAATTTTTGCTCGAAAATGAAAATATCAAGTGAATATTATCTCAAAAAATTAAATTTTACATGACATTAACAGGCATACCAAACATACATTTGCTACATATTAGCATATAAATATATATATATATATATATATATATATATATATATATATATATATATTATATATATATATATAAAAAAAGTCGTGTTAGTTACACTATTTATAACTCAAGGACGGCTGTACCGATTTGGCTGAAAATTGGTGAGCAGGAAGCTTAGAGCCATAGGATACTGTTTATCCCGTTCGACAAGAATTTTGCACGTTTTCGCACGTTTTCATGTGATTTCGGGCATTTCGCAGGTTTTTTTTCGCGTGAATGATTGGGCGGAACGGAGTTCTCCTTCAGCTAGTTTAACATAAATATACATTTCCCAAGCATATTTTTAGAAAAATATGCATATGTATGGGCATGTTTTTCAAAACATCCCTCAAATTCAGTCTCTATTCATAATGCCTAAGTCATAACGCATAGCTGAGGCAAATTAGTTCTTGGGCTTCGTCTTGAAAATCGCAATCAATTCAATGTCTATTAGTGCTGGTCTAAAGATATTTAAGAGTTGTTGCAGGTGCAAATGGGATAACGGGTTTGTATCAAAAACATCAAATATTGTAGAAATTGCCACTTTATACTTTTTTCATTCACGAGGTCCAAAATTGTAATTTGGAAATTTAATGATGATAAATTATTCGTATGACTGAATTACTTTTGTGTTATATGCGTGAACTGATGATTTTTTGCGCGATTTAGATTGAAGGAAACTTTGAAAAAAACATTTTAGATCAAAGTGAACATGTGTGTTATATATCGGTATCACGGTATGACCGCTGAACACACTTAATTGTTTACAATCCAAAGAGTAACTGCTTACTTAAATGTTATAATTTCTTGTGGGATTATAATTCCTTTACAAGGTTTTTTCTGAAGTGAAAATATGTGTTCTTTAATGATTTTTGTATCCTAACTACAAATTTGAAGTTGAAAATCGCATATCAGGGATAGTTTTACAGATTCAGTAACATTCCATGTTAGTTTCGTATTAGATACCTAGTAAAGGGGCAATGTACGTATAGTAAAGTTGGCTACACTGATTTTATGCTAAATATTCTGCTACTAGCTATATTGTTTCTTGCAACAGCAACGATAGTATGACTAACGCCCTCTAGAATCATGTTAGTTCAAGATAAATTAATTAAAATGTATTTATCTAAAATATGTAGCATGTAGAATTATGTTCAGCAATAACATGTATTCAAATTTGTTTCATGCAACTTTTACTGTTTGCTTCTTTCATGTTGCCCACATGAGTTCACACGGCAAAATTTGTAACCAATCACGAGCAGAGAACGACTTCCGTAAGCCGACAGTCTGCTTTCAGACCTTCAGATGACAAGGTATCGTAACCGGTGAATTAACGATTTTGAAATGTGCTGTTCAAGAACTAGTTCCTGGTATGGTTAAAAGTAAGCGTATCTTATTTTATTATGTACTTTACGGTTTAAACTCTTGCTGCATTGAATTAACCATTTTGAAATTTCAATTGTTATAATGATTATTGTAGTGATTTCGAAACCTTGATTACCATAAATGCAACGTGAATAGTCTCTCAACAAATTCGAACAACTGTCATGTAAAATGTAAAATGTGCCTGAAAATAAGATCCACGAAACTTTTCAACTTACTATTTTCGAACAAATTTAGTTGATGCAAAAGGAATGTGGAAAGTAGGTTGGAGGTATTGGACTGTTTTATTGTAAGTATCGTATTAAATTGAATATGCTTTGTAAGTCTACCTTTTTTCTGTGGGCGTTAGGTTTCATCACTTAAATTCTACCCTTTTGTCCGATAAGTCTTTTCCGTAGATTACTCGTCGATCATAGGATAAAATATCATTCTTATACCATCATTTATGTGTTGTTGAACATACCTTGTTCGTGTTATGTGTCAAGAAATACGTTGTAGGAATCACTTCAAGGCAGTTTAACAATGCTGAGGTAGTTGGGCAAACAGTATTTACAAATAACTAAACATTTTAGTTGTTAGTTTCTTGAAATACGTGTATAATTAAATACATTAGTAATCAATTAAAAACCTTCGACTAAACTTTGTAACTAAATTATGTACTTACACAGCGCAATTAATAACATAGCGGGAAATACGTTACAAATAACTTAGTTGTAAAATGTGGTGGCGCGAATAACTATTTAAACTAATTTTCTCACATTATATTGTATTTCTCGTAATTCCTTAATTATAATTTTCGCTCTGTCATATTTCATCACCGTACACGTGTTGATAGAAAATACACAATTCAAACGGAAGGGTTCACGTTCAAACGGAAAATTAACATTATACGAGTTTATTGTACCGTTAATTTGATTTCTTAATGTAATGAAAATAGTCTAGTAGAATTTAGTAATGTTCAATTCATCTATTTGTGTCAATCTGCTCTGTATCGAGCTTACATTCCAGTACTAAATAGTAAACTAGAGGTGCTACAGAATGACAGACTTTTTCGTAGCAAATTTTTCATTTGTCAAGACGTAATGACGTTCATTTGTTATACTTCAAGAATATTAAAGAAGAGTAAAACTTCGTCTTAAATAGAAATTTTCATTGACAAATCTCAACCTGTTTTTAAGAAAATGACGATTAAGCATTTCTGTAAATGCAATATTTGAAGCTCTTTTTCACAGCAATCTATTGAGATTTTGAAAAACTTCATTTCAAGTCATTTAAAACTCTTTCACTCACAAATGTAATAATGTATACAAATTGCTAAAAATATGACTCTTAACGACGTGAGAGATATTTAAAGAAAATTACATTTGTATAATTTCTTGAAAAACAAAATAATACACCAAAATTAACTTTACGTCATATTAAACAGTGTCATTACCGCTATCCGTTGGAAAATTTTGAAGAAAAACTTTGGGCCCATTTTTTCAAAAGTGGTGCTTCAGTATTTCTGAAAATGCGGAATTTGGACCTCATTTTTGCAGCAAACTGTTGAGTTTTCGAGAAACTTTATTTCACATTATTTAAAGCTCATGTACTCATAAATATAATAATGTATTTGAATTTTTGTATTTTGTATTTTTTGAAAAAAACACACAAAAGAATAGAGCTATATGGCATTTATATCATCTTATAGATTGCATTTAGCACTATCCCTACCATTTATTTAAAGAAAACATTTGGAGCTGCTTTTGAGAAAATCTTGTAGATTTTTAAATTGCAAATATTTCACGCAATATTGCGTGAAAACTACTAGAATTTTCAAAAAATGTACGTGACCTTATTAAAAGAATTCATTATTAGCAACAAATTTCATTTGAAGTAAAAGTCTCTATCTTTAATTTTGTAGTTGCAGGAAGAGACCAGAATCTTTTTTCCTGGGGTTTCGAGGGTCTCTTCCTGCAACTAATTCCAACTTTTCTGCTTTCTAATTCAAAGTTTTGCAATTTTCGAAAATTCAGAGATAACCGTAGCAATTGAACCTATGTCACTTTTATAAAAGTATTTTACTCTGTTCTTATAAGAAATTTAAAGAAAACATTTGGAGCCGTTTTTGAGAAAATTTTGAAAAAATCCAGGGAGCTTCATGTAAAGTACTCCCAAATTTTAAAGAATGTTTTTCAAAATCTCAAAGGTTCATCTAGACCTAGATAGACATGGGGTTTCTTTAATTTGGAAAAAATCCTACACACGGTTTAGGCGCTAGTAGTGTTCACAGACGGATGGACGAACGTTTTGCTTTGTATTGGTTTCTCGACATAAGCAACAAAACAGGGTCTAGCTAGACCACGTGTTAGAGGATTTTTTCCCTTAATATAGCATCTGTATTTATGCACTTTTTCGTTGTCAGGGTCCTGCAATGATTTTCTTTGTGCCGAAAATCCTCTGTCTTTTTCGCGTGGCATTACATAACTTTCTCTGTACTACGCACTACATTACTCCGTATATACGTACTATGTGTAGAAGAAAGTAAAAATAGTTAATGCCTTTTATAATGCTTTTAAGTTAAAATCGGAATTTGGTATCACAAATTGAGAAAACCGTAACTGTTAGACTGTTAAATGAACCAACTAACCTGCCGTTGAATACACCAATACACAGAATTGAAATACCCATGGTAGTCACGTTTTATGTAGTTTCAAGAGTGAATATACGTCACAAAAAAAATTAAAATACTGGTTTAGCAATATTTTAGTTTTTCAATTAATTAAAAAAATGTTGGCAATGACAACGTCTTGAATTAAATCAATTATTCGAATATTAAATCAAGAGAAAACATGGTATGCGATTAGACATTTACTCTGTAGACGATTATAAATTGGATTATATGCCTTGATCGTCATGGTAAGAGAGACTATACATTATCTAGAATATTACATTCACGAATAGTATGTGAATTTTTAAATAGTGACAGGAAGATCAAATCTGTAATAGCAGAAACTGAATTGAACAGTTACGACGCACGGTAAAGGCTGGTGTATGCCGATCGTTTGAGAGTGAATGCTGCAATGTTATGTGCAGAGCGGAGTCCGTTACCAGAGTGTTTGTTTATTTGGGTTTGTATGTGATAAATTGATATTAAAAATCCAGCGATACCTTACAGGTATTCAGAATCTATAGGTACCCACCAACTAAGTGCAACCCTCAATTTTTAAACGGTTCACAATAACGAAATTCAGTTTTCGGCAAACACTGAATAATGGGGCAGGTAATGTTTTAGTTTGTAATATTTTTAGTTTTGGAGAAATTAACTATTGTATATTTTTTATATTGAATTAATTAAATTTTAACATGCAATAAATATTTCACATAAGAACCATAAAATGATATTTGTTAAAATTGTAAAAACTACGTGCAAAAATGTTCTTGACACGTTGTTTGATATTGCACGCCGCCGATATACTGTAAATTGTGTACAGCAGCGGCGCACAATATTTGCAGTGTAAGCGGCACGTGGCCTTGTCTCGACGTACGCGGCTGACAGAATTAGCTGGAAGGGGTGGCAAAAACGGGGAGTGGACGGAAAACAGAAAGCAAGACCTTCAACTGAAGGGCACAGACTAAAATAAATGCTATATACTGTTAGAATGAAATACATTTTTGCCTTCCATTGATACCATAACTAAAATTACAAATCGACTATCGAACGGTTGTTGTTTTAAAAATTCTTGTTAGTTAATAATGCATAATTATATTGCAAATATCAATAGAAATTACAAATCTCATCTCTTTCTACCATCCCATCCAACCCAACGGTACCAGATAATGTAGCTCTAAGTTAATCAATAACTTTATTATAAAACATTTGTGCATTTTCAACCTATGAATTCCAGAACATGTTATTGTTATTTAATAGTTACGATTTCTTGGGCTAGCATGTAATTAATTTTGTTTTACTTTTTGGATTTAAGTGATAATTAATTCTGATAAAATGTTAAAAAATAACTATTGGCATCGGTTATTAGTTAAGAACTCCAGGTTTTAGATAGTTATTAATTAAAATAAAAAATAGTTACATTATGCGCCACTCAATGCTGGGTAATTACATGTGTAAAACACGCGTTTCTGCGTACAGGTGTGTACAGGTTGATTGACAAATAATTATAGTATTGATTAAAGGAAAACAATGAAACAAAGCTTTAAAGAAAAAATCAATGTATTTTGTTGGAAGGCAAAAAAACATCAAACATTAGCTTGAATCTTTCGAAAGTGTAAAGGTCTTTCGATTTTTTCGATTTTTTTTCTAATTGTTAAACTCAGAATTAATTTTCCTTAAATATATTCTAAACACAAATTATTTTAGGCAGTCATTAAAGTGATTATAGTCGTTAAAGTGAATTTTATTAGACACTTTTGTCTTTAAAAAATCGTAAAATGTGGAATATGAAGTCAAACTATTTTAGGTTGTCTGGCGCAAGCAGCCCCTTTCTAGATCGCTTCACCTTCGAATAACCTTTGATTTAAATTCGAAGAAAATGTTTAATATTTGGCACTAGATGGAGGCAAATAACGTCATACTGTGGGGTAGGGTAATGGTTTAGAAGCATTGCTTTCACCTAATTATTCAGAATTCAAGGCTTAACAATCTTGTCTTAGCAAGGGATTCAGCCGAAAAGCTGAGCAATTACACACGTTAATCTCCCTCCAGGCTAGGGTCTCGGAAGAGACCGTGTAGCGTGGTCAGCAATGGCAAGCTGTATCTTGTTTTGTCCTATTGGATGCGGCCCGGACCATGGCGCACCCACGCAGTCTGCAGCCCCGACCCAGTGCGCCAACGAACTACTTTCGGACGAGGCCAGCGCCTCCTTGCTCTACTCCGCAACCACAGCTACCCGTTATCAGGCGGCCTTCAGTCTGTCCTTTCCCCGTCGTTTACACATTACATTGGCTCGCGGCTACACCACCGTCTCTTGTACTGTATCAAGTAAACTCTCGATTGATTAATTAATTGATTGGTTGTTATTGATTCTGGGCGTGTCAACTACAGAGATTAGTCCCGTAAGTGTAGTGCATGTTATTGCAAAGGGACGTGGCGGTGATCTTCCCTTTTTTAAAGAATTGTTCCGCATTACTGTGTTGATTAAAGATACTCAATTAAATATGGAGTTATGTTCAATAGCTCTGTTATATTGATGTACACCCAAATAATAAGACACTCTAGTCGTGAAACACATTTAACTTACAAATTACAATTGAAAATATCTCCTAATTAAATTTATGTTTTTGCTGCTTTGCTGCTTTTTCAACAAAGGGAATTGAATTACTCCACTTAGAATTCAGAAGTAGATTAAAGATCGTGAAATGAATTGGCTGCCAAAGAAAATGCATTTCAAGGAGCAGAACAGTTAATGATTAAGTTTTATGGATGTAGTTCATCTCCTACAAATAAGAAAAATTGATAGAATTTTATTACAATAATTCTAATAGTCTCACCAGCATTGTGAGGATGACGGAGTAGTAAGAGGCTTGTGATGGACTGCGCTCATGAAGAAATGAATGCCATGCGTCCTATAGATAGTAAAAAAGTGGTGTAGGGTTAGTAGTTGTAATTGAGATCAAGTGTGCTAAGTGAAATATAAAGGCGCTAGTACCGGCTTAATTTATAATAAAATGCAGTCTTGGCTTCTTTGGAAATGAACATTAATAATTCTTCAATTGAATCACTTTTTTTGAAAATGTTCAATATTTAAAATTTTAGTAGGATAGGGTTATAAGAGTTAAATTGGTCTGGAACAAAAATGATAAATTTTATTATGTTTTTGTATCTTGCGGAGGGATAATAAAGGAGGTGACAGTATTGAAGGGCGAAATTGATCGATATATGTACATTATTCTCAACATTAAGGGGACTTTTATTAATTTACTTTGAGGCTTTAGTTCCACAGCTTTATGCCTGCATACATTATTAATTATCATTTGCATAAAGTTCATAAAACCTCTTTAATAAGAATATACTTTAAGGCTTGAATGTGTTGAACAGTTCTCGTGGTTTTCAGAGTTTGATGGATCACACATAATACCTGTTCAGGAAACATAGATAAAACATTTTTACAAAGTATGTAGTGAATAAGAACGGAAAAATTATTTATGCATTGGCTTTGCTCTTTCGTATAGAAAACAAACAGAACTCAAATAGGCGTTTCATCTAGTTTCCGTTGGTGCAATAAGCAAAGTCTGAAATGGTATATTTCGTTAATACTAGTCAATAAGCGTAGCTTTACTTTATTCTTTACTAATCACTTACTTGAACATAATTATCAGTATATTTTGTGATGACTATAAATGATACTTTCAATTTGTTAGATAATTATAGACCTATATCGTAGTGTCAAATAGAGTATTCATGTTTATCATTTTTGTTTAATTTTTTTCATGGAAGATTTACGTTACAAACAGGTTTAAAACAAAAATAAAATATGTGAGAGAAACCGTGCGTGAACTCATCACTTTATAAAAAGTAAAAACAATCTTATTTAATAGTAGAACCCAAACTCGAGCGTATGGCCCTTGAATAGGGAGATTCAGTATTAAAAGCACGGAACATTCCGAATACACAACGCATTAGAGGAAGTAATTTATTGCATGTGAGACCAAACATTATCAACTTGTTCGACATCAGGGACCCACAAAACAAGTTTTTCTTCTGAAAATGCGCTACCGTCAGGACTCCAACTCTAGGACCTTTCGATACAAGTCGTTGCAGAGACAGCGGCAATGAGCTAAACTTAGCCGCTAATTAGCCTTACAAAGGAAATTAACGTTAATTCGGGTTTTACGTTTATTTGAATTCATTGCTCATTCATTGTTTGGGTTGAGATTAGGATTGCCAACCGTCCTCCATTTGGGAGAATAGTCCTTCATTAACGTCAATTGTCCTTTCATCTTCCTATATATTTTTAATGTTCTCCTTCTAGTATTTTTTTTTTCATTTGTTGTCATTTATTTTATCACATGACTAACATCTGCTACGTTGTTTCGTTTATTCTTTAATTTAGAAAATATGAATATCCTTTCTCTGAACGCTGACACACGCATAATCCTGTCTGTGTCCGGCGACAAAAATAAAAAAGAGACGCTAGACCATCTTCGTCTGCATTTTGTGAACGAATCTTTTTACTTGAATCGCAAATGGAGAGAAGAAATAAATAGAGCTAATGTAGGAACTTTTTTTTTCCTTGTCAAGTGACCTCCCTTTTACTTGGACATTGTTGGCAACCGTAGTTGAGATAGAAAAGAGTTAAAAAGGCAAAATGAAGTTTCTGAAGGTCATCCTCTTTGATTTACTTTAGTAAGAAATATTTAAATATTTTCGTTTTACAGTCGACTTCTTAAGATACAATTCGATTCTGGTTAACCAAAATTATATAAAATCAAGAACCACCAAAATTATAATATATCAGGTGGTAAATATAGATAAATTCGGGTGTCTTCGATTTAACAACAGAAAAATTGATAATTCTGAATCAGTTTGCTAAAAGGATGTGTTTCGTGTGTCTTAAGATTGTTAACTCAGGTTACTAGGATAAGTTTGAAATTTGTTTGATGCGCTATATAACAATTGAATTACATTGGTAGGGTGCCAATTGTTAACTAATTTCGTTTGCAGGTCTTGAGGTCTACCAAGGAATAAATAGAAATGTTTGCAGAAAATAAAAAAGTAGTGAAACTGATGTTCTTAATGAAGAACGAAGTTCAAATATGAAGACTTTGTGACGAAATTCTAATGCAGTTTCAAGACTTAAGAGATAGGTGTTATCTGGGAACATTACTTTACTCCAAACATAGTAATTAGAGAGAATGAAATTTCCCATCAGACGTCGATCAAATCAAAATATGACAAATTACAGAAATGTAAATCTAACATGTATTAAAACAAAATCATCTTCAAGTTGGTTGCATTTCTTAATAAATTCTTATTTAACAATACTACCAAAGGTAAGGAAAAACATTGATATACTTTGAAATCATTGTATGATTAATTTAAATATCCAATCGAAGTGCTGAATAAGAAGTGCTGCCGTATATAAGTTATATGTTAATGAGGAAAGTCAAAACCATAATAGTGTAACATAAAGAAATTAAAAAAAACTGTTTATGATATTAATATGTAATCGTCTTCTATATTGTTTCAGAAGTGTACATATATTTTGCGGTTCGCACACGCAACCAATCTGCATAAACAAGGTCTCTAAAGAAAGAGAATTTCATAGAGACGTGACGAATTGCTCTTTGAGTTTAAAAATATGAAGGATTAGGTTTAAAAAACGCAGCTAAATATTTATGTTAAATTCAACTTGGTGCATGTGGTCGTCTTTGTGACGTCACGCTGAGAAGGCTGACATTACTCCATCTTATATTTACGCTTTCTGTGTACACTGTGATTTGCGCAGATTGACGAGATTTATTTGCATAATTATTAATTCAAGATTCGCTCCTTCAGCAACAACTGGAAGTACTGTTAATAGTTGCTTGATATCGATGATTGTTCCTTATGCGTGTAGTTCAACTATTCAGTTAACGTTTTACCGTGGTCTACAAGTGCTGTGTATCTAATTGTGGAGGGAATTACATGTTTCTGTGTCTCAGTTTCACGATACCCTTACGAAAAATTAGGGTGGGGTTGAACATGCGAGAGTTCTCGCACGGGTAAGCTTGTTATCTAAAATTAAGAGCTATTTGTCGACAGAAGTATATGAAGCCGAGAAAGCATTAGGTGCACTATTTTATTGAAATATATTCAAGAAAGTTAAAGAATTCTTCTGATCTGTTGCATTTATGTATACTATATTAAATTTCAAGAAATCTCAAATCAAACTTTACAAACCTGGTATCAGCTTCCTAATAACAAGTATTATAAGAACGTTCTTAATAAACCATGTCCTTACTACAAATGCAAGTTTCGTAGTACTATCAGAGATATACATTCTCTCTCTCTGTCTCTCTCTCTCTCTCTCTCTCTCTCTCTCTCTCTCTCTCCCTGTCTCAATTTATTAATCTCCCCCTCTCTCTCAAATTATTTAAATTGTATATAATTATATAAAGAATAAATTAATTAAATTATAAAATAATAAAAACGAAATTTTAGTAATTGGCATGTGTTTAAAATGGATAATACGTTGTAAAATATTTATAACGAAACATCTTATGTCTTTAACAGCTATTATTGAACCATCCGCGCTGTGCCAATCCCGAAATTATCTCGTTTGATCCCTGGAGAGGTATTTCATATGAGCGTTGCCTCTCGACCACTGACGTGATTATCGCCGACGACAGGCAGCGGGAGCTCTGGGTTGACTCTCCGCTCTAACATTGTGAAATATTCATTCCCACGTGACCTAATTAACGGAAGGTCTCTGAATTATTCACTGGCATTTGCTTCGAAACAAGCTTTGCATAAATAATGTCTTTGGCATGGAGAGTGCTCTGTTTGATGCCCAAACTAGTTGTTTGCATAACTCTCCAACATCGTCTTCTTTTTCCGTGTTCGACACGCATCACATGAGAAAAGATGAAAGGTTGACAACAATCTTAGTACATTCCTAATATTATTAAATGTTAAGAAATATTTCCAATTGGTACAATCGTTTAGAATTAAAGCTGAACAAACAAATATTTGTTTCGTCTTTAGATTAGAAACAAATTATCTATTCAATTTATTTAATACTTTCTAAAATTAATTATGTTTAAACGCTAGTGTAGTTTTGTGATTTAATTAAAAATACTTCAATGTTTAGTTTTTTCATGAGAAGTTATTACTGTACACTCTAACCAAATTCAGAAAACCTCGTACGTTTTAGACGAAATTTACATAAAATACGAGTACTTAACTAAATATGCAATTTATTCTAAAAGTTAATTTGTAAATAATTGTGAAGATAATGTTTTATATAAAAGTAAGTTTCCGGTTAAGAAGGAAAGTTTAGATGTAGAGTCACGGTGCTGTTAAAATTCCTATTTCTTTCTTTACCAAAATCATCAATATTTCTGTCAAAGTTCCATTGTATTGGAACTTTTCTTTCAGTGCAATTTTATTCCAAACTACAACTTGATTGTTATGATATTCATAAAGATTATTTCTTTATTATTATTATTATTATTATTATTATTATTATTATTATTCTTTTAAATTGTTTTAAATTTATTAGAACACTTTATTATTTATACACTATTATTCTTTTAAATTATTTTAGGATACTTTATAAAAGTGTATTTATATTTTTAAAACTATATAAGTCATCACAGTCATTGACAATTAGTTAAAATATTCATCTTCTTAACGGATATATCCCAAGAATAATACATATTTCGTTCTAAAATGAAAACATTTCTACAGTTAATTGAAAGTTCGAATAAACATAAATCCGACCATACATGGCGCATGCCCTGTTTACAGATTTGATCTTTGAAGATTTATATTAAAAATTTGAGATGAAAACGTCTTGATCTAGTCATTTGTTTCAGCGTTAACAATCGAGATGTTTATTATTAAATGGCAGATGATATTCGACTTCCCTCCAGCGCGTTACTTGAAAAGGAGATCGTACTTATTGTCCGTCTCTTAGGTCTGGCATTGGGAGCGTGTGACGCTCTGTGCTGGCGCACCCTTCGCAACAGAGGCCCCCAACCCTACTCGCCCACGCGCCTCGCGACGCGCTCAAAGCTCTCAGAGGGCGGATTTGACAGCCACTCCATTATTCTCCGCCCCGCGCCCACAGAGACAGCGCACACCCGTTGTTACCCGAGCAGCCTTCGTGACGGAACCGAGACCAAAGCATCTGTTCGGAGCGAAGCTTTGTGTTTGGACTCGACGCTTCTCGCTGCCAATGTAGACCATTATTTGACATGTTCACTGGTTAAATATTCATTCGTATGTGTCAGTGTGTCCGTCTATTAATCTGGCCTTCCGATTGTCAATTCGTCTGCTCAACAACTCTTCTCTGCCCGACATATCTGACGAATTCGTTTGCATGTCTGCTCGTCAATCGTTTACTCGTGCCCGTTTACCATACCTGTTTAGCAATATGGACATTAACCTGTAAATAGCTGAATAGAATGTAAACGGTACGTTGAGCTTAATTTTAAAAACAATAAGTATTCTGCTACTCTTCCCTTCAATGTAACACACTACGAATAGGATATTTTAATATTTAAAAAGAAAAATACAATCATAGAAGCTATTATAACGTTGATTTTATTGACTATTATTTTATTGATTGTTCGTCAGACAATTGAGATTACCCGTTGATAATTACACCTGAATTTACATTAAAAGTCCAAATTTCCTTATGATGCGAGTTTATAATTATCTTGGAAAAAAGAAACTGCTGCGAAGTTTCTTTACAGACAGCAGATTTGCTAGTTGTTATATTCGTATCAAACGACTCTGACCGTTACATTTTTTACGAGAAACTACGCGCTTTGTTGCAGTGCTATTATTTTTTTGTCACACAATTTTCTCAATTTCAAGTACTTTCATTGTCAATTCGGTCAACATACAAAATAGAAATCTACATTAAGTAAAATCTAGACTTTCTCTTTCCAAAAGAAAAAAAATCTCATCTTCCGTCTTCTTTGCCTCTGCGCGTAGTTATTAAGCAACTAATCTCTCCTGGCGTCGCCACTCCCGATCCGCGAGATCCGCCCCGCCGAGGCCGCTAAGTGAGCGCTGGCGGAGAGGGGCGGGGCGGGGGCGGGGGAGGGGGCCTCTGGTGATGGATCGCGGCGGGGATTCCCCAGGCTCCGTGCGCCGCCACCTACAACTTGCTCCATAACTCAAGCGGCCGCGAGGTAGCGCTTTTTCAGACGCTCGAAT